>JAIUND010005072.1:0-10225 GCA_034699125.1 Gisinianus flammeolus
CAAACACCCATCCAGGATCCATTCATCAAAAGCATGTGAAAACAAATCCACCAAAATCCAAAATCCCGACCGTTTTTCAAATCGCTGGAAAATTTGGCATGTTTTGTTTGAATATCACAGTAAAGGCCAAGATTTTCCGATAATGATAATGCGTTTTGAAATGAAAAATTGAACAAGGAAAAAGTTTCCCTCGTAAAGAGTTTCATTTAAAAATTAAAATGTACCCGACTCGTTTTGCTCCAGATTCCAAATCATCCCCGAAATTCTTGATGAATGCCAATTGAACGTAAATCCCTGAAGAAAATAGAAGAAGTTCGGAATTAGAATCCATTTGTTTTGGAGGAATTTTGAATTTGATAATTTACATTTTAATCGCATACCGTAATAGACGACGCAGAGATAGTAGAAAACAAGGAAAAAATCAATGACGCCCAATATAATGAAATTCCGGTCGGTCTTGTATTTTGGGGGGAGGAGCGAGTAGAGAAATTGAACCGAATTCCAGTCATGAATGTACAAACTCACGAACAAAACCACGCAGCCAATGAACAATGAGCTCGGAAGCATCAAAATCAACCATTCCTGAGTCGTGTAGTCTTTCCTAGACAAGTGCTCTGTGGAAAACCAAGACCAATGAGAATAATAATGAGATTAGGAAAATTCAGCTAATTAAACCTTCAGAAAATTGGTGCGGAATGTCAAATTAAAACATCCATAAAATAGGAGAAATTATGGCAAATTCAAAAAAAAAATTCTTGAAAATTGCAAAACTTCTGGAAAATTCAAAATGAACAGAATCCAGAAAATGGTGGAAAATCCCTTATCTCAAAAAACACCAGGAAATTGTGGAAAATTCAAAACCCGAGAAAATCCTGAAAATTGTTCGAAATGTCAAATAAAAAAAAAGTCTGAGTGTTCCAATAAATTCTGGAAAATTCAAAACAAAGCAATCTACTTAGAAAATTTTGAAAAATGCTGTAGAGTTCGAAATAAAAAATCTAGAAAATGGTGGATGAGTTGATAAATTAAATTTTCCAATCTTCATCAATTTTCAATGATAAATGATAGATACAAACTTCACTCAAATTGAGGAAATTGTAGGGAATTCAAAAGTCATAAAACATAAAAAAAACTGGAGAGAAAATTGTGGGAATGTGGCTGTGTGGGGGAATTGAATAATAATAATAATGAAATGATGAGCTCACGATCATCCGAGAGGAAAAGTTGATTGAATATTTCCTCATTGACTTCCGTCTCTTGATTGAAGAACAAGATAGCCCAAAGTGCCATGACCGAGCCGAAAGCACAGACAACCATGTGAAGGGACAGATGACCCATCTCCGTATATTTCCCCCAAACCAGAGCTTGAACGAGTCGAAACGCCAAAAACCCCACATGAAGAATCCCACCCACAAACCAACATTTCCACATTTTCCGTCGCCACCCAATTTTCCGTATCCGAATCTCCGCCACCACTTTTCGTTTCTCTCCTCGCTTGATTTTCAAATGAATCGGAAGGAGACACAACTGAGAAATCAACCAAAACCACAGATAATTCATAAACAAATCTCGCCCCTTCATCCTAATAATTTCCTAATTTCCAAACCAATTTCCAAAATTCTTTCAATCTCACTTCACTCCAAACTCAATATCTTTTCCATTTCAATTTTCCCGATGTCTCGCTTGTAATTTCTCAGAATCCTCTATAAAATCTTTCAATTCCCCTTCCCACAATTCAGATATTTCCCTGGGTAAATTAAATCCCGCAAAGCCAAAAGCCAAAGCCAAATCAAACTCACTAAAAATATTATACAGACAATGAAAGAAATAAATCCTCACACGTTTTCCCCACAGAACAAAGCTTCAAAGTCCGACTGTGGATTTTAGATTTTCTTCTGCGGACAAAACTCTGTGTGTGTGATGGAAGCTTTTTTTTTACACCTCAAAACCGAGTGTGGAAATTGTGGACGACAAAATAATGCCCAAGCATTAATAAAGCAATCAAATGTTTAATTTTAATGGGAGAAACAATATAGAGCAGCGTGTTCTCGGCGTAATACAAAAGTCGAATTGGTGTATGGAAAACCTATGAAGTAATCCAATCAAACGAAATTAAATTGATTAAAATGGATTAAAAAATATTGGGAATTGCGATATGTGGACACTGTAAATAGTAATTCATGGAATTCTCTATCAAGATTTAAATACCGCTTTCCACACATTTCAAACACGAGAGAAAGCAATTAAATAAAAATCCTTATCGCGTCTTTTGGGAAATGTGAAAACTTCATTTTTCATTTATATATACATGTTCATTTCATTCAGAAAATTGAGGATTTTAATTGCACAGTATAAACTCGCGAAATCATCAATTTTCTTTCCACACACACACACACACACAGCCTTTTGTCTTTAAAGTCTTTATCTTTATTCGCTTATCGAGAGAAAAGACGAGAGAACGAGAGAACGAGAGAGAGAACGAGAAAAACAAAACGTCACGTTTTGTCTATATATAACGTGTATGTGGGTTTTATTCCGCGATGGCAATAACAGAAAACACACAAACAATTCACATTTAATTCATTTCTCTCTCTGCTCCCACAATTTTCAATTCCCACATGAAAATAATTGGGTATATTTTCCCAGATTACACAACATAACACACACAATGACAATTAAAGAACGACATATATACAAGAAAAAACTGGGCTCGGACAGAGCTTAAAATTCAAATTCAATTTAATTGCGCCCGAAAAGAGTGGACACTAGAAAATAAATGTGTTTGTTGTTGTTGTTGTTTTTTCCCTATATGAATGTATATGTATACATAAAATATAAAAGAGATTTGATTTTGATTTGCCATATCTGTGAAGATTTAATTACTACTCTGGATGTATTGACCTTCATTATAAAACAACAACAAAAAACGTATTGATTTGTTTTCCTGGCTCCATCACATCTGAATTTACCACAATTACAATTATACCACTGTCAAAACATGTAATTTTTCAGTTTTTCACTGTCATGTGATGATATATAGTGTCAACTCGTTTGAGAAATAACTGTGGAATTCGGTGCAATGGGGTACAGTCATGAGAGGGAAAATGAGGGTTGGCCACAGATATTGGTTGATGATACTAATTTTTTGGTCCGCCCTGAGCATTGGGGTCACCACCAGATTTTTCAACTTGATTGATTGATTGAAAAATAGAAATGAGCTTGTCTGGGTCAAATATAATTTCATCTTTGAAATTGATGCCTAGCTATTTGATAACCCCTCCCTCTTTTGCCACCTCCACTTCGAAGAGGTTTGCCGTAAGATTTTCATGGGCCTGTTTTCCTTTCTCCACCGCTATAAGGATGGACTTGTCAAAATTTATTTTAAATCCGACGGCCTCAAAAAGAACTATATATAGCTATATAAATATACATATTTATAAAATTATTATTATGAGCCAGCCAAAAATCCCGATGGTTAAATTTTACGAAATCAAAAGAATCTAGAAATGAAGACGACAATTGTTGAATGTTAAAGCTGTAGTGTTTTTTTTTAATTTACTCATACTCCTCGTTTTCGCAGAACAACTACTAATTATTACATAATGTTTAAATGTCAATTGATTTGTCTCCAATTCGTTTAAGAATTGGCTGAAGCCGGCGCGGAAGTTGAAGCACTTGGCCCTGCATTTGAATTTACACCTACGCCTGCGTTTAAACCTGAACTTGACCCAGAACTTGACCCTGCACCTGAACTTGAATTTACACCTGTGTCTAGAACTGACCTTAAACCTGAACCTAACCCTGCAATTGAACTTGAATTTACACCTACACCTGTGTCTAAAACTGACCCTAAACCCGAACCTAACCCTGCAATTGAACTTGAATTTAAGCCAAGGTCTATGTTTAAACCTACACTTGAACCTGAACCTGACCCTGCGCTTGACCCTGAATTTGCACCTGCGCTTGACCGAGAACTTGACCCTGCGCTTGACCCTGCGCTTGACCCTGAATATTCAACTGCGCTTCGCCCTAAATTTACACCGGCGCTTGACCCTGAACTTGACCCTGAGCTTGACAACCCTGAACTTAACAACCCTGAACCTGACCCTACGCTTGACCCTGCACCTAAACCTGAAAATGAAGACGATGAAGAAGACGATGAGAATGACGATGAGGACGACCCACCACCACCAAAACCGCCCGTCAAACCGGATGTGAGTCCAGTCACGGTGTTCAAATCCCCCGTAACCTTACCCAACAACATTCCCGTCACGCCCGACAAAACACCTCCATCACCCAGAAGCCCAGTGACACTCGACAATGGTCCACCTCCACCCGTCAATCCTCCTGCCAAGTCTGTGACAGTTGACACGGGAACAATACTCGTAAGTCCTCCCACTAATCCCGTCACAGCCGAAAGCGGTCCACCTCCACTCGTCAATCCAGTCGCAAGGTTAGTGACAGTCGTCAACGGCCCTCCCCCACTCGCCAATCCTCCAGTTAATCCAGTGACGATAGAAAGTGGTCCGGAGCTGGCCAACCCTCCAGCCAAACCGGTGACCATGGAAAGTGGTCCGGAGCTGGTCAACCCGCCAGTCAAACCGGTCACCATGGAAAGTGGTCCGGAGCTGGTCAAACCGGTCACCATGGAAAGTGGTCCACTCCCACTGGTCAATCCTCCAGTGAGTCCGGTCACCGTGGTCAGGGGTCCACCCTCACCCACTACTTGTCCAACTATATTTGTGACGGCAGAAAGGGGTCCGTTGCTGGTCAACCCTTCAGCTAAGTTAGTGATCGCGGAAAGTGGTCCACTACTCACCAATCCGGTCACGGTGGACAGGACTCCACCATTCGTCAATCCTCCAGTCAAACCAGCGATGGGCACGACATTCGTCAATCCACCCGTGAGACTCCCTGCAACGTCAGTGATCGTCTTCAAAGCCCCACCAGAACCGGTCAGGGCATTCGTCAGGGTGGAAATGGCTCCTCGGCCTCCAAGTAATTTAGACAATAATCCGCCAGAGGTCCCCTGCTGTTGAACCACGTTCATGGGGGCGTATTTAGTCGATGTATAACTCAAACTGAAACTGCTGGATCCGGATTTCCCACCTCCACCGCCACCTCCACCGCCACCTCCACCGCCACCTCCACCATAATTTTGTCCTAAACCGGAGATGAAGCTGGAACCGGAACTGGAGCTGGAACTAGAACTGGAACTGGAACTGGAGCTGGAACTGCCTGAAGAACCAGTGAAGGCACTGGCTGGGACAAAAGCGGACAAACTGACTCCTCCAGCGCCCAACCCCAAAGATGCCGAATCGACAGCTGATGAGGAAAAAGATGAAGATGAAGATGAACCTGACGATGCGGCGGATAAAGCTGATGGTAGAGGTGCTGCTTGCGCTGAAGATGAAGAGGATGAAGCTGCTGAAGACGAAGATGACGATGATGAGGATATAGATGGAGCGATCGTGGGTGCTTTTGCAAGTGCTCCTGCATCCGCGCTAGCTAAAGCTCCAGAGGTTAGTGAAGAGAGTACTGCTGACAAAGGGAGCGCGAATCCTGGTAGGACCAATGTGGAGCCAGTTAACGCTGAGGCAGCTGAAGATGCCGAAGAGGAGGAGGAGGAGGATGCGATAGCCAATGAGTCCGATGATGCGCCAGCCAATGCGCTAGATGATGCTCCAGACAACGCGCTAGATGCTGCGCCAGACAATGCGCTAGATGATGCGCCAGCCAATGCGTTTGATGATGCGCCTGCCAATGCGCTAGATGCTGCGCCAGACAATGCGCTAGATGACGCTCCAGACAACGCGCTAGATGCTGCGCCAGCCAATGCGTCAGCCAATGCGCCAGCCAATGCGCCAGATGATGCGCTAGATGATGCGGCTGAAGAGGATCCAGCCGATGCGGCAGACGATGATGCGCCACCCAATGCAACAGCTGTTCGGCCAGATGATGCAGATGAAGACGATTCAGCGGATGCGCCAGTCAAAGCGCTAGATGATGCGCCAGATGATGCGGATGAAGAAGATCCAGCCGATGCGCCAGCCAATGCGCTAGATGATGCGCCAGATGAAGAAGATGCGACAGATGAGGATGCGCCACCCAATGCGACAGCCGTTCTGCCAGATGATGCAGACGAAGAAGTTCCAGTAGAGAATTGGGCAATGGTTCCGGAACTAGAGCCAGACGTGCTTGAATAAAGATTGGAGCCGCCAACGGAGGAGAGTCTACTCGTTTCCGAAATGGTATAAGTGACATCCGCGGGGGATGGTCCAGACGTCATGATTTTATAATTGGATCCAAGGACCCCCGAACCCAACAAACTGTTCACGAGTCCAGTGACGAGGCCTTCCTTATTGATTCAAAAAATGATAAAGTACAGAAAAAATGCGCATGAAGTACACTGGCAATACACCGTATACACGTGATGTGATATGAAAAATGTGGTAAAAGTGTACCTGCGAAGTCTGGACTTGCTGACTGCCTCCGACTGTTTGAACTCGCGCTCCAGACAAAGAGCCAGCTGAGGACTTGATGGCAGTGACTCTGGAGTAGGTCCCATCTCCATTGTCCACGAGGACAAATTCCTCGCGAGCCGTCAAGACGGGTGAGCTTCTAGTGATCACTTGGAGGTTCCCGACAGGTCTGGAAATGAGAACTGCTTGAGATCTTCGTCGGACACCAAGATTCAAAAGGCTGCCCAAACTCAAACTTCGGTCTTTCCTTTCTTCACCAGCTTCACTCAACAAAAAATGATCCCCGACAAAAAGTAAGATTCACATCAAAAATATGACGAAATTGAACCCAAAAACCAAAAAAGTATAAGATTCACATAAAAAAAATATGCCAAAAGTGGACCCAAAAAGTTGAAGACTAACATCAAATCTATTCCGAAATTGGACCCCCGTTTTTTTGACAAGGCTTACGTTTCACAGCAGGCCCTGTGAGGTCAGTCATGTCTTCCTCGGTTTTTTTGGCGCTTGTGCTGACATTGTCATTGACATTGACCTGGGCAGCGCCGACAGTTTTGTTGGATTTACTGGCGGAAGTCTCATTCAATTTCCCGGCTGGTGCTTTTATTGAGGATTCCTCCGTCGATGCGGCTGGTTTGGCCAAGGAAACGTGGACAGAAGCTAAGAGGAGGATGAAGGACAAGAGCGCCAAGCCAAGCCACAAATTCCCAGCGCCTCTCATTTTTTTAAGGAGCGCGAAATGGGGGAATTTCAAAAAAAAAAATATTCAAACTATTTTTCTTTTGAGCCCACACACTGTTAGCTGTGGGAAATTTCGTATGGAAAAGGACTTGGAATGCGAGGGGAAACGAGAGAGTGGGGGGATTTCCGTTGACAACAATAGGGAAATCGTAATTGATTGTTGACACACTCCCAACTATATCGGTTACAGCTTTTTAATGGTTTCATGAGTTGTCTAAGCCATTGTTCAAAGTCCTGGCTGCTAACAATGAATTATTTAACAATTTTAACAATGACAAGCTGATTTTGCTAGTCGAATGCAAACGAAAATTCAAAATCAAGTTTATTCCTGACGTCATTTATGACTTTTGTTTTTTTCTTTTCGTGTTCTCACACAGGAAGTTAAGTAAACGGAATTGTATGGATGTGACATTAAGCGTAATGTCAATAGGAAATGACGTAATAACTGCGGGAACTTCACAAAATGGGGCGAATTGAAGAAAATGTGTGGGAAAATTCAAAGAAATGTGAGAAACTTGAAGGAAAATTAAAAAAATGCAAGGGAATTCAAAATAATTCAAGGAAATTCAAAAAACATGCGATGAAGTTTAAAACAATTTAAGTCAATTCGAGACAATTTAAAGGAAATTTAAAAAATTCGACAACATTTAAAAAAAGTCAAGGAAATTCAAAAACATTGCAGGAAATTTCAAAAAAACAAGGGAATTCAAAAAATATTAGATGAAGTTCAAAACAACTCGAGTAAATTCGAGAAAATTTAAATGAAATTCCAAAAAATTCGAGCAAAGGAAAAAGTCAAGGAAATTCGAGAAAATCCGTAAAAATTCACGAAAATCTGGAATAATTCAAAGAAATTCAAGGAAATCCGGGAAAATTTAAAAAAGTCAAGGAAATTCGAGAAAATCCGTAAAAATTCACAAAAATCTGAAATAATTCATTGAAATTCAAGGAAATCCGGGAAAATTTTAAGATAATAAGGAACCGTACAAGATATAAATACTCCACAGGAATTTGTTTAAGAAATTTAGTGTTCAGACTTGAGAATCTTCAATGTCCAAACTGATCTGTTGCATTAAATTTGGGTCTTGTTCGGATTCGACTTCGACTTCGACTTGGGCTTCTCTTACAATCGAACTGGGGAGAATCCCGCTGACTCGCATGTAGCTTTGAACCTGCTCTGGGATCTCTGCCAGGACTTGGGATGCGAGTTGACCTTGAGCTTGAGAATTCTGGTCATCACCACTCTTCATTGCACTTGCCACGAGTCCTGCCAAATCCTTTGTATTCGTCGTCTGCTCTCCGGTCCGTCGCATCCAGTCATCAGAGCTTCGATAAGCAATGAATTGAACAATATCCCTCGTTGCTTTTTCCCCCAAATAAGAGATTTGACCTCGATCCCCATCCAATTCCTCCATGGCCCCAAAATCCGCGCTCCCAACTCCAATGATGATGATGGACAAGGGGAGACTACAAAGCTTTATGATTTCCTGACAAGGATCCACATGTATATATAATGAAATTGACCTTTAGTATTGACCCTTGACCTTGACCTTTCACTTGACCTTTTCCTAACGATGATTTGTGGGGGTACCTGTTTGGTCTGAATCATGTCCGTGATTTCTCCATCCGTGACGATGACCAGCACATGATAATTTTGACCCTCTTTGGATGTCTCTGCCATGGTCGTGATGCGTAGTCTCATTTCTTTGAGGACCGGTGAGAAATTCGTGGGACCAAATAGCTGGATTTTGCTTATACAGCTCCTATAAATACATTAATTCAAATATGTGGTGTATTAAATCATGGCGGGAAAAGGAAATAGTTGAATTTGACATTTTTGAATCAAATAATTGAAGGATTTTTTATTCTCTGACTTGTACGCTTTGATGACGCCATCTAAACCCTCGCATTCTGGATAAGGGCCCATATTGACGTGGAAAGCATTTGAGGGTTTTCCTCGCGGAGGGATCCTCGCGCCAAAACCGTACACGGGGAAGGTGGACGTTTGATCGTAGTGACGCAATACTTCCCCACATGCCTATTAAGTACACGCATCATTGATATTGATACAGAGAATAATGGTGAGCCAACACACAAGGATATCCAATATCGTCTGTTAAGTTCACAAAGGAACTATAAGGATTTTCCTTAATTTCCGGAAATGCAACTACTGCGTCCGTCTTTGTGGGTAAAATTGTGAAAAAATTCAGGGTGACAGAAAAGGTCATGGCAGACAATCATGTCGAAGGACCCACAGCCCCATCTTCAGCCATTTGACCTTGGGAGCAGTTCAAGGTCAACGAAATTAAGGACAATAATTATAGTTCGTTTGTGAACTTAATAGACGATATTCGATTGTAGAGTGAACTCATTGTCAGATTAAATGTGTTCTCTTCTTTTTTTATACCTCTATCGCTTGTTCATAAGGGTTCGTTTTTCGAGGGTCCGCGGACTGATGGTGCAAGGAGGACTCGTCCGTCGGGTCCTTGTTTGAGCCTAGAAATTTAACAAAGGTCATCCATCAAACATCATTGGTTAGAACCCATATTATTATTATTATTATTATTATTATTACTATTATTATTACTAGGAATTCATGTACATCACAGTTTAGTTAATAAGCACTGTGATTCAGATTCAAAATAATCAAGGATTATCACTTTCCCCGTCGGGAAACGATGAAACTATATGAATTCAAATTCCCTTAGGGAAATTAATAAATAATATCTTATGATTGAATTGGGGATAGGAAAATCGTTGGATCAAAATGTAATTGGAGATAGGAAAATACTGCAAATAAAATTCATTCTATCAACAGCTACATCAGAAGGTATAGAAACAAAACCTTAGAAGATATTGTCTGATTGTACTTTTCTGTACATCTTCGCCGTATAATCATCATCAATTCATCCAAAATATTCATAACTTTAAATCATAATAGGGAACGTCCGTAAAAGAAGTCACACCCGAAGGGGGTGGGGGGGGGGGGGTGTCCAACTTTTTGT
>JAIUND010005073.1:0-10225 GCA_034699125.1 Gisinianus flammeolus
TCCAGAGCAGGTCAACTCGGACAAACGAAATTAAGGAAAATAATTATAGTTCGTTTTTGAACTTAGCAGACGATATACTTCTAATACCTTTGCATTTGAGACATTTGCTGTGATAACTTTTCCCCGAGAAGTTGATGGTCGAGCCATTAAAAATCCCACGATTACACGCTCCACACATCTCTACATTGTTGCCCTTCATTTTGTCTTCTCTTCGATTATTGTTATTGTCCTTGTTGCTATGCTGATCCTGTTGCTGTCCACCTGCAATCCATAAGGGATACAACATATAACAAAAGGAAAAGATGGATGGATTTTACAAAACAACAGTGAAATGATTTGCTGTATATTATTACAATTTTGTCCACGAAATGTACACACAACCCAAATTGTAATGTACAATTCACAATTCACAATAGCTTTTTTACCTGTCTCAGACACTCCGACTTTAAATGCAACAATCTATACACCTATACACGAGACTAACCGTGCTCAATTGACAGTTTAGCTTAATTGACAATAGTTAGATGATAAAATTCCTCTGTAAACAAATATGAAGTACAATTCGCAATGTAAATCCAAAATCCACAATCCATGCACACAAAATCTAAAAAAGCCAAAAAAATCCAATTTCAATTTGACTTTTGAAATTTCTCTCTCGCGCGGGGGCGCTTTGAATTTTGCAGACGCGGCAAACTTGGGAAAAGTCAAGCATCACTGGTAATATGTATACTCTCCGATTAAAAAAAGTAGAGCCTTTCTCTCTCTCCTTCATAGCTCCTCCCACCCAATGTCTTTTAAACGGGCAAGGATTCTTAAATCTATCCTTGGAGGGTTCTACTTTTTTTAATCCGACAGTAATATAATATATGCCGTCAATTATCATTTCTAATTTCTAATGCTAATTCCGAAACGCAACTATATACATATTAATTAATTGTGTGTTGTAAATCTCATGTACATTTCACATTTATTTATTTAATATTGTGTGTGTGTGTGTGTGTGTGTGTTGTGTGTGACTACAAAAAAAAATTCAAGGTTCATTTTACATTGGAAAAATGCACTGAATTTAATTATTTTGATACAGTATTATTATTATTATTATTATTATTATTCTGACACACATCTCCGGCGGAATTAAATGTGTGTGTGTGTGTGTGTGCGTGTGTGTAAAATTAACCGCTGGGTTTATTGCTCTAAGCGGCTTGTCGAACGGCGGGTGTTCCTTCAATCTTAACATTTTTCTCCTGGTCAGCTTTGGATCCTTCGCCGACGGATTTGGAGCCTGTGACTTGGGCGCCCGCTGGTAACGGTGCACTCACTCCGCTGTCACCCTTAGCAACTGAAGTTTCCGCTCCCGCGGATGTGGTACCATTGATGGCCGCTCCTTCCGCGGTGGAGCCTGCGCGTCCGAGAAGAGAGAACAAAGAAAGGTAAGCGCAAGCGCAAGAAAAAAGAAAAAAAACCAAACAAAAACGCATGCGCGCGTATAGTTGTAAAGTTGGAATAATTTTCTAAAGTTTTTTTGTCTTTGTTCCTTGTTTTTTTGTGTGTGTGTGTGTCTTACTGTCGTGGTGGTCGTCGAGGTGGTCGCTAGAACCCAAGCCCTTGGAATCTCCAGACAGAACACCCCCGAGCAAACCCAAGACAACGCTGAGGAGCTGACCACTCCCATCCCCACCATTGTCACCGCCCGTAATGAGCCCCCCAACAATCGGGAGACCACTCACGAGGCCACCAACAATCGGGAGACCACCCACCAGACCACCCACAATCGGTAGTCCTCCTCCTCCTCCGCCTCCAAGAAGACCACCCACGATCGGGACTCCACCCAGTAGACCTCCGAGAAGGCCACCCCCACCCCCACCTCCACCCCCACCCGCAACCTCCGTCAGTTGACCCAGAGGCAGGGAACTCGTGATGGTCGTGATTTGACCGAGTGGCAAACCAGCCTGTGGTTTCGGTTGCGGCTGCGCGCGCAATCAAAAGGACACACAGAACAAAATACAAATCAAATTAAAGTCTTTTCCACACACATACACACACAAACACGAGAAATATATATATATGAGGAAGGTGATAGATAAACGATGCGTATACGACTTTTCCCTTTCCCTTTTTTGCATACTAATATGTAGAAAAACATGGGGTATTGTATTAAAAAAAAATAAAAAAAAGTTACAAGTCTGTGTAAAAAAATTGTAAATAAATATTTAATTTTGAATTAAGTTTTAATTAAAGAGAGATTTTCCGGAGGAGTGGTGCGGCAAAGGGGGGAAATCAACGTTCATCAAATCGCCGCTAGAGTTTTATAATGGAAGTAAAAGTACGAGGCGCAGAGTTCAAGGAAATCTCTCTATGAAAGGAATTTTACTTGACGCGTGTCTGTCACTGTTAAAATTTAGCTCGAAATTCAAACTCCAAAATATCTGCACTTCTACAATAGATAGTGGTATACGCACCGTTTAACCTATATCTCCTCCTTCCTCATATATATATGTATATATAATGAAGGAGTACACGTAGAAATGGATCGTAAAAAAATGTACCTTGGCTTGAGTGAAAGGAATCCCAACACCCACCAGGAAAATCATGGACAGGACAGCGAAATTCATGTTTTATCAAACAGATTTGTCTCACGCTCGGTTTTCCTTATGGCTGTGTGTGTGTGTGTGCTGGATGAAATGTGAAATTTTTGAAATAATAAATTTGGAGGACGAGCTCTTAATTACTTCTTACTCTCAAAGGCGAGGAATGTTCGAGAAAGAAAATTGAACAATGGAAACGTTTGCTACGAACTATAAAACGGCATTTGAGAGAGAGAGAGAGAGAAAGATAGGAAACAATGCCGAGTCATTTGTTTTATTAGTGTGTAAATAGACATTAAGGAAGGGAAATCGTATTCGTATTATAAATGATTGAACTCGACCTTCAAATCCATTCAACGAATGTAAAATATGTATATAGAGATAGAGGAGAAAAAGAAAAAGAAAAAAGAGGAATTGCGTGTTATTGAAAAACGTCATTTTAAAATATGTCTCATGTGTCATTTGAAATTTCCGTTAGGGAAAGCGATCAAACATCGTATATTTCGGATTTCCACTGAATGAATGTGCAGGAATTAGGAATTTCGGTATGAATGTAAAAACGAATAATAATTAATATGTCAAATATCAAATATCAGGACACCTTTGAGTCCAATGTATGTATGACCACATGCACAGATTCAAGTTCCGTCTCTATCACTCTCAATTCGGAACGTTTTGAATCAACGTTGAAATTTTGTTGTTTTATCGAAAAATACGGAAAAACCAACCGCATTCACGGCAAAAAAGGTTTTACATTTTTTTACGGTTGTTTCAACGTTTTTTTGCGTCAAATTAATAATATTTTTGTTAAAATAACGTTATTTTTGTTCAAATCAACCAAAAATAACGTTATTTGAACGCAATACACGATAGGACCGAAATTACAATTTATTTAAGGTTCTCGAATTGAGTGTGTAATTGATGAGTTTGAGCGGTTGTATATAAACTTGAATTGGACAGTATAATCTGGGTCTCCTCCATTTCCATTGAGCAACATTATAGAACGCTGTCCAACGCTGTCCTCAATCCCCTTGGAAAACCCTACAAAAAAAATCCATATGAAATCCAAACAAACAAATTACATGTATACATACACCAGCACCAGCTGTGGGATTTGAACCCTCCACTCTATATATACAACGCAATTTTGCATGTATGTCATTTTACTGTGCCTTTTCCGCTTTTTGCATAGCCCGTTCTGATGAAATAATCAATAATCCCATTAAAATTCCCAACATTGGGAATTGTTTAGAATGTATAATTTAAAATTTGAATTTCCCTCTCACTTTGTCTTCTCGAGGGACTTGTTGCTCACGTTCTTCGTCTCCCTGCCGCTCAATCTCCACAGTGTCCGTCCACACGGTGAGTCCAGACTCCAGCCAGAGCCCAATTAATCAGGAACAACCCCCCCCACCCGTGGGGGGGAGGTTCAAATGACTAAAGACAGCGGATTGGTCCAAGTGACAGCGACGACGGCCATATTGCAGTCGAATTCGAATCACGCGCTCATCATTTGTACACTCTGCAACATTGACCATTCAAAATTTTCGATGGTCCAATTTTGTTTGGGTCTCAAGACATTCTTTGTATTCCCCCGCGGACTTAATTAATTTCACTGTACCCAAAAGTATATATTTTCAATGATGAGAGAAATGGACACACGACCACAAACAGGGAATTCCATAGCCAAAAATACAGTATAGACGAGGAAGCGCTTTTGGCCCGTCGAGCGCTCATTTTACGGCGTGAGACTCCTGTGTGTGGTGATTGTGGTGATGTATTTAATAAAAGTTATACATTTAAATGGTTCAAAACTTAAAACAGACTATCCCCATTCAGTCAGGTCTACAGTCGAGAAGAAAGCACACAGTCAGTCTAATTTTGAATTTTGAGAGCCAGAGCCCATGAAAGCGTATTTTTTATGCATCCTTGCACAGTGGCGGTGGAACGACTTTTGGTGAGGGTGAGACACAAAATATCTCTCGGTTTTATCTATCTACACTTTCTACACCAAATTTTTGTTTTGGAAATCGTTTTTATCTATATGTACCTACAACAAATTTGAGCGGAATTTTAACATGCGCATCATGCTGTGACATTCTCATTGTCAGTGTAAATGTGAATGTGAAGCGACAAGCAAGTGTGAGCTCACTGTCAGTGAGTTGTGAGTTGTGACTGTATAAGCGAGAGCGAGCGGACAAGGAATGAACATGGAGCGCCATAAGCAACAATGTATTTCCCGTTCGTATATATACAAATCTCTCCACTGTGCCACCATTTCCCAACGAATTTCACCCATTTTTTGCAAGCCATAGGTAAATCATATGCGGAAAACACAACCATGTAGGAAAATCCTCGAATTTGTTAACATTTCAGCATTTGCGTAATGTTAATTAAACCAGTCAATTTTCAGCTGACGAGTTCCCAACTGCAACTGCCAATTGGCAAGGAGATGGTGATACATTTACGGAATTTGGTATGGACGTAACTCCATGTATGTTGACTTGAAAAATGTATACTTCTGTGCGGTCGTCATGGTGAACCAACTCAAATATCTTTTGTATAAGAAGGTCACGAGAGGTCAGGAGACGGGAAATGGGAGAACGCGTGTGGTTTCTGAATCAAAGGCTCGGACTGCGCAATGACCCGAGCCTGATGTGATTAAAATTAAAATTAAAATTAAAACAAAGACAAAAACCAAACAGATGAATTACGATTTATACGATGACATGACGAAAAGATTCAATGGAATTTTCCATTTCCCTATAATTGTAAATTGTAATGTAATCTGTAGATGGTATAGAAATGATTGATTGGGTCACTTGTATAATTGCAATTGAGTTTGTTGGTATAGTTGAGGGAGGATAGCATAAGGAAATTTTCCGGGTGGACATTGACAAGTCCATCCAGTGCAGAAATCTCCGGTGTCATCAAAAAATAAACCCGAATGGGAAAACCCCCAAACTTTTAAATATGTAAATTAACATGCCATGAGAAAATCACAAAAGTATAGGTACTGTCGGATTAAAAAAAGTAGAGGGTTTCTCTCTCTTTCGTAGCTCCTCCCACCCTATGTATTTGAAATGGGCAAGGATTCCTAAATATATCTTTGGAGGGATCGTTTTATAAAAGGATTTATTGAATTGATTGTTCACGTGGTGATTTTCTATTGGATAGAGAGTGAAATTAAACCAGGGGGCGGAGACAGAGGAGGAGGAGGAGTTAGAATCAGAATGAGCTCGAGAACAAGATTGAAGGGTCGAAGTCAAAGGGACCTCGAAATGAGTCGACTTTCACCGTCAACGAGCACTTGTACACGTGGACTTCCTCCAGCGAGCTTTAGGTCAGCAGGCCCAAAATATTCCAATATGTACCGATTCATCTTCATTTTGACCCGAACTGTGGGCCAAACATGCAAACTTGTGTGACTTGTGAATGTGAATTGTCAAGCCCGCGGAACTTGTTTCTTTTTTTGTTTTTGGCTATATTTTCCCTTTTTTCCCTTTCATTTTATTTTATTTTCGTCCCATATATTTCGCAGGGTTTTTTGTGGAAGTGGTTCATTGAAATCCTCAACGGATGGTCATTTTTCGTGATTCAACTTTTCCCATCGTCAATTTCCCTGGAAAAATTTTGCTAAAGGACGAGCGAGGAATATTTGCATGAGGAAGCGAAAATTCAAAATGACTCATTATCTGTATGTATATTTTGTCTGTTTTATTCGTGTTCTTATATCTATATATTTTAACTTTTTTCTTGGACTCTGAAAAGGACAACGAAGAGCGCTCCAGACGGAATTACTCTCTGAATTCAAAACCTTGAGAATCCGAATTCTAGCCCCCGAATTCGGCGTTTTCCCCTGGATTTCGAGCAGTGCAAAAGAAAATCCCCGGCAATGCGTATATATACATATCCTCGGCCATGCCTTTTCATATTGTTTTGTCACGCTCCGCTCCCTGGTCTGCATGGACGCTCCGTGTACACGGGATTTTTTATATGTGTATATCGTCCGCTAAGTTCTTAAACACGCCATAATCATTTGGCCCCAGAAGACGCATATGGCTCTGCGCACGTTAGCATAAACGAATGCGCACGCAAATTCTCCTTTTGGGGCCAAATGATTATGGCGTGTTTAAGAACTTAGTGGACGATATGTATATCTCCACATTGTCAGTTTTCCTTCATGGAAAAGTTGCTGAAGGACGAGAAACATAGGAATAAGTATTTGCATGAGGAAGCGAAAATTCAAATTTTTGGTTGTTGTCCTGTTTTTTATGCTCTTATATATTTGAACTTTTGGACTTTGACAAGGACATAACAACGAAGCGAGCTCCCCAGCACAGACGGAACTGTCTCAATAGAATATCAAAATGGTAAGGATTTCAATTCCAATTTCGATTCCGAATCCGAATATAATTGCATATATGTTTACATAAGCATATAAGTATTTGCAAATTTGAAATTCTGCATTTGAATCTGGTGTTTTTGTATATACGGATATATGTGTGTGTGTGTGTTTTCTTTTTTCTAAATAGAAATTATGCATGGTCAGGATTGTTTTGAGGTTACCAAGTTCGAATTGTCAACAACAACAACCAGGTCCGACTGTATATTCCACTGTCCCTTATCTTTCCAACTTCCAACTTCGTGGAATGGGAGACAATCCAAGATTCATCGTCCTCAACTTTGTCGGTGTGTGGGTGAGGATGAAATCCGGCTGGGGAAAAGGAAATGTTCTTAATTTTTCCTCCTCTGTGCAAATGAATTTTTTGCAATATGCAAAAAAGTGAAAATATACGTCTCCGGCGGGTATTCTTATCCACAACCTCATATAAAAGTATATAAAAGCATCATACATTTTACTTCTTCTGTTTACACACACACATACACTCATGCACAAAGAAATTTTACAACAAATAATCCATGCTTCGCATTCTATAATATATGTATATATCGTCCATTTAGTTCTGAATCGTACTATAATCATTTGGCCCCTAAAGGAGCATACGCACGTTAGGATATACGACAGGGCACGTGAATTCACCTTATGCGGCCAAATGATTATAGTACGATTCAGAACTAAATGGACGATATGTATATATAGATGCTCGTAAAAGTATAAATTTCAGTATGACGCTTCAAGTCTTCAAGCTATATTTTTGCATATGTTCATGTAGATGTAAAATTTGGAATAAAAATTTTCATTCAGTATATATATATAGACCAAAAGAACTGCGAGAGTTTTTCTTACCTATAGGTATACATATTACTTGCATACATTTGTATTTGAATTTTGAATCGTTTATACCTACCGTATACACTATTATAGACTCCCCCCTTTTTATAGAATTCCCCTCTATTATAGAGTCCCAGGGATTGTATAACAGTTTTGAATTACAATCCCCCCTCTTACTCAATGATTGTCTCATTTGAATTGTATGCAAAATCATAGAATTTAAGGGACTCTACTATAGAGTCCCACTCTGTTATACACTCCCTGGGACTCTATAAAATTTTGAAATACACTCCCTGGGAGTCTATTATAGCGTATACGGTATATGTATTTTCCAGTCTTTTTTAGCTCTCCATTTTCCTTGATGTAAAAACTTCCCATGAAAGAAATAGTGTTTCATAGTCCAAATAGTTATAAAACCTGTCAATGTCAAAATGTCAATGTGTCTGTGAAAATGCAAAATATGAAAACAGTCGGGAATATATATATTTTTTCGGACAATGTGAGTATTTTCAATCGACTCGAGTCGCCCTTGATTTTAAAATTGAACAGCACCAAAACTTTTCTCGCAAGAGAGCACCAGTCTTGTATAATTCTTTTGGAAATTCTTTTAGAATCGATTCCAGAATTATTTACATACTAAGCATTTCCTATAGAATTACCTAGAATTAGAATTACCAAAAGCGTCGGCGCACAGTGGTTCAAAAGTATTAAAAATGCGCCCTTCAAATACATGAGCCGTAGAAATACCAAAACAACTGAGTATTATCAGAAAAATATGACAAATTTAATGGAATACGTTTCAAACCGAATCATAATACCCGTATCTCCGAAACGGGTAATTTCGGATAGATGGACTATTCAGACGAAATTGTCAGACTTCGACGCCGCTCAGTTTTATTTATGCACAAATGCCTTTACTTACGTTCGTACAAAATGAGGATAAAAGTCACTTAAATTTAGAAGGCATTCTTATGGAAAATTTTAATTCATAATAATATTTTTTAGTTGTAAACGAGTTGTTGTGATATAACAAAAGTAATAAGAGATAATGAGAGATAATCGTATAATAAGAGATATGTGATTTTGAATTCTGAATAATAAATCAAGTAAGTAGAAATTTGCTAAAAATTGCATAGGTTTGACGCCACTCAGTTATATTTTTCTTGAAACACAAGTGTTGAAAGTCCGATTAGAGGAAATTGCCTACAATTCTCACAATTCACAATTGACTTTCAGGCTCTCCATTAAATTCGTCCTCATCGCCTGCTAATTCAAATGCGTCCAATAAGTCGAAAA
Organism: Gisinianus flammeolus; assembly: GCA_034699125.1. Classification (NCBI taxonomy): domain Eukaryota; kingdom Metazoa; phylum Arthropoda; class Collembola; order Symphypleona; family Katiannidae; genus Gisinianus; species Gisinianus flammeolus. The sequence goes on from JAIUND010005073.1 coordinate 9,118, forward strand.
TGTCCAGATTGGTTTCCTGGACCTCGGAGCTCGGGCATGAATCTGCAAAGACAAAAAAGATTAAAAGTTTTTAAAGATTGCAGTCGTTTTATTTGTCGTAGTTTAATATTGTAACCACAATTTCAGTGTTTTATTGTACCCTCTAGAGACTCCGGGACCAGGTCATCTTCCATAAGATCCAAAGCCTCTGGCGGAAGTTGCAGACCATGACGAAAGTTTTGTCGGTTGTTCAAGAAGTAGCTTGAAATGACAACATCCGATGATGTCAAGGCTCGTAAAAACACACCCTTCAAATTATCAGTCCGGTTGAATTTTCTAGCATGGTTTTGTCGGTCATCTCTATATAGTCTATTCCTGGATTCCGAAGCCTCTTCACTCATCATGCCGAGAGGCAGAATGCTGTTTTCAATGATTTCCCATCCATGAACTAATACTTTATGGATAGTCACGGACATGGGATGCCAAGGGTATTTACTTAGGTAATTGTCAAAAGTCTTGGTACAAAATTCTTTGAATGTTTTAGAATTAACTCGCCCCTGAGATGAAATTGTGATTAGAATAACATGAAGGTTCTTGACAAATATGGGGTCGATTCCAAAGATATTGGCAAACTCGTCAGACATTTGAAAAGCTTTACGAGACATGTTCCCGTTATCTGTGGTCCCGGATCCTTGCTTGACAACATCTACTAGAATTCCAAAAGGAGGTTCACGCAACTTGTTTTGAATTTGCAACTTTGTTTCTTCATATTTTGCCTTGTGACCTTTCCCCACTGGAAAAACCCCGGCTGGTGTTCGGTAAGCCAGTTTGAGACAAAATTCAAACAGGCGAATCCAGCAATGCAGCGGAGAAATCCCGTACACCAACGTCCCCTCTTTTGATTTAAACGTTGATTTGTTCAAATTCTCCATAATGTTAAATGATTTGGGCGTTGCTCCACACAACGGACATGATTGCGTAGATTTTGTGACTCCGGTGATGGCCATTAAACACTTCCCATCGATCTGAGTGAGCCGTAAATCAAAATTTACTAAAATTTCAAAACATCCAACGGCCACTTTTGTATGAATTAGGTTTTGTATTTGAAATTCCAAATTTGATTTTTCCT
>JAIUND010005074.1:0-10224 GCA_034699125.1 Gisinianus flammeolus
GAAAACTCTAATAGAGTCCCATTCTGTAATAGACTCCCTGGGACTCTATAATATTTTCGGATACACTCCCTGGGAGTGTATTCTAGTTTATACGGTATTCTTATTTAAATATTGTATGCTCTATTCGATCGTCATCTGGAACGAGAGTTCTATATTTATTTCAATCTGTAAATGCATCGAATATGATTATTAATAAAAGCGACGAATAAAGAAACATTCCTTACAAATATTTAAATGTGCATTCAAATTTAATGATCATTCCATCAGTTTATGTTCGCGAAATGGATGAAATGCCAGACAGACGATGACAAAAAGGACGTGAGGAAAGTAACTATATATATATATATAATAATGCAGAAATGACGAATTTTAATCACTTTTTGATTAAAATAATTTATTGATTTATTTTGTTACATTAAAAAATTGAGTGTACTTGCTGACAAACGTTGAATTTTCATACAAAAACAGTGTAATCGCGTAGCAGCACATTCACACAAATACAGATATATATATTTAGACCGAAAAATGTTTATAGGCATATGTTTAAATACGTGTCATTTTATATAGGATGACGTACGCTGCATAGATTTTTAATTATCACAAGTTGGGAACCGTTACATATAATAATATTATTATAAATAGTATAGCTATATGTGTGTAATAAATAGATAACAAGTGGACTGGAACGGTCAGAGAAATATTGGTTGTTTTTTTCATTTCTTTGCCAGAACCCAGATTTCATTTCGACGATTCCAAAATTTAGTGGGTGCATCATATCCATTGACATAATGAAGAGCTCGTTCGTGTTGCTCCACTTCAAAGTATGAAATGCCCCGATCTGTCAGGGTATCAGTCAAATTCTTCATTTGTTCTGTAGTTACTGATTCGGATGCATAACCACCAAATCGCCTGAAGAAGAATCATAACAATATTTCATTAGGTATTTCTTTATATGTATCTGTATATAATGTTGGGATCGAAGAATATGCAATTCAATCTATAGGAATTACATACGTATATTATATATATATATATATTGAAGAAAGCCAAAGTATAAATACCTGGAATAAACATGCATTTCTGGTCTGCTAACAATTGTGATTTTGGAGTTGGTCGGGACTGGAGGATTTAATTGGAATTCTTGAGGTAAAAAGAAACACATTTGATACAAATTCAAATCTCCATTACGATGGTCCACAAGCGTTGAGACTGGGACCGTCATTGAAATCCTCCGGGAGGGTTTATTCTTCCCCTGGATATAACTGAACAATGACATAAACATCTCGGGTGTCTTCTCATCTCTAAAATACATAGTCGCAAAATTCATTAGTAATGGTAATTAAAAAACACAACTTTTTCAATCAAGTGTTAATTATGTCTTTTCGTCGCCGTGTGTGTGGTGTGACCATGAAAAAGGACACAAAAGTTCAATAACTCGATCAATAATCTCTGTTGACTGGACCAACACGAGGCGGACAGGTTCTTTCACAATATGTCATTATGCTTTGACGAGACCTTCACCTCCGCAACTAATTAAATGCAATAATTGAGTATTCAAAATATTGAGAAGTGTAAGGACCTTTTCCTTGGAGTAAAATAGTCTTCTACACACGACCAATTTTGTGCTGGATAAATCCTTTCTTCAATGTCCTGGAAAAAAAATACACATGGAACTCACAGAAATGCATACGTAAAGTAAGTGGTTTTTTTGTCAACTGTGTGATGGAGTTATTCATATTTCTTAATGATTTGTGCTTACGGTCGCAATCGTCCGGTTGACCGAATATGGAGGCTCTTCATAGCTTCCAAAAAATGACTGGATCCACTCGAGAAATGGAAGGAATTGAGCATCACTATGATTCACGGTGCAAAGGATGAGAAATCCCGTTATCCAGTACAGTTTCCACATAATATTTTATTTTTTCTTACAAATTCTTTTTATACAGATGAATTACAAGCAGGAGTCACTTTAATTTAATTGTATAAAACGTGGGCTGTAGAAACGTCAACACACACTCTGTATAAAATAGTTTCTTATTATACACCGTTCTCAATCAATCAGTATACAACTTATTATTACGGCGGGGCTTTAATATAAAGTATGCACTTTCGTACCGCAACTATTTTATTGACACTTTCATTATTAATTACTATTGATTGTTTAACTTGTTAGTCGGGCTCAAAAATCAAAAGTTGTATGATGATGATGATGACGACGACGACGGAGGAATGAAATGACAAATGACAAAAAATAAAAAATAAAAGTGTATGAAATCAGAGCACAATGTGCAACAGAGTAACATGGAGTTATATAGAAACTATCCCATACGTTTTCAAATGGACTCTGACAGAACCAAGTCAGCTGGATCATATCTTTATACTGCTCACAACACACACTCACTATATATGACAGGACATGAAATTACTAATAACTCTCTCTCTCTCTCTCTCTCTCGTTATCTCCTCGTTGTCTCCATATAATATTTTACTCAACTCTATATTCTTCTTCTCAAGTATTTAACCACTTTGAAAGACCTTTGAGATTTTTACTTTACAGAGAGATAGAGAAAGAGAGAGAGAGAGAGAGACACGGAGATGTATATGTATTAATATGTGTACTTATACTTAATAATGCAACTATCGGCCTCAAGGGCAAAGTACACTGCATACATATAGATACTTACACACTGACAATGAATACTTTGAACATTAACATGAAGGCGGAGGATGATGATGAGTCTGATAAGGATCTTGAATCTTTCCAAGTATCATTTAAATGACCAGCTAAAAAATACTCAATATAGATAGTAAACAGAGGATGAGCAAAAGAGATGTATATGTATGAGAAAGTGTGATGATGAAGATGTGTCCAACACGAGTTCCTCTTTTCCTTCTTTTATATTATATATGGCCTCAATGTTAAATCATATTTCCATACCTAATATATATGTATTTTATGTATAAATAAAAAGCCTATAGAATAGTATATTTTGTATGAAATATATGAAATGAGAATAATTATAATAATGCAATAATTTTAAGTATTTACATTTAAAAAGACTGACCGACAAACACAAATTCATTTTTCTCTTTCTCCGCCTGTCCTCCTGTCACCTTTCGTATCATCGACTATATATTTCTGTACAATTTTTTGAAATAAATTATTTAAGTTCAAGATGAGAGATATTTTTAAAAAGATTGAAGAATATATATGTACATGTTTTCCTTTCTATTTCATGTATACTTGAACACCACACACTTTATACACACTTTGTCAATATCGTTCATGAACATACGTTTTTCGTGTACGTATGGGGCGACAGGAGGAGAGTTAGAACCCATTTATTTTCTCAATCACGTTACCATTCGTGTACTTACTGTATTTACGTATACTTCAAGCTTTAACGATAAATACGTTTATAGCTAGCTACACAACTTATGTGTGTTAAGTAGTTACACATTCGGTAGTATATACTACTTGTATTCACTCCGAATTTGACATGCAATATCATATGCAATGACTATTATTATACTGAATCATCATAACAATCGCATTGAGTCCACAACTATAAGTATAGTATGCTTACTTCGTATACTAATAATAATATTACATGTAAGTTTTGTATAGTTGGGTACAAACAAACAATTACTAAAAAAAGCTATTATGATTAAAGGCCGGCATTTTTTGGAATACAAATTATTTTCTCTACATTATTTGTCTGACAGATTGAGATTGACAGTATATACATATATATACATGTACTAATGCATTATGCATCTCTCTCTCTCTTCCAAATTGAAAGTTCCTATACTTTTATGAAAGCAACACACATTTTTACGGTAAAATAATCATATTTACATACACCCCATAGCGTAAAACTACTCATCTCATGTGATAAATGGCCAAATTGTACTTTGATGAGAGAAACAATGTGAGCTTCATTCATTTGAAGCATCACGGTATTTTCGTTCAACTAAATGAAGTGAATAAATACATGTGTAACAGTCAACGCTCTCAATTGAAATGCTGATTTGACACGAGAAAATCTTTTGTACGCGAAATACTCTATTTTAAATGTTATTTTATACCAGAGACCAGCAGCAACAACTGTTCTAGTTTTTGTTAATTTGATTTGATTACAATATCAAATACCAAATAAACGATAAAAATACGTTTGCATGTATGAGGAGAGGAGTTGCATTTTTACGGAAAATAACCAAATATCAATTGATATTTGTTAAGTACTTGTTCGTGTCTTTTTTATCATTATTTATTTATACGGATTTGTGTACAAAAATGCACGAAATATTTAGTCGGGCTTTTTTGAATTATTTAGATCAAGTTTGAAATACTTTCGTGTGGGAAAAATTGTTTTACTTGAACTTGTAAAATATGGACACGTAATTGATTTTTAAATGGGAAAAGTATATTATTGACGTTTCGCACGACAGTATATGAATAATATCCATAAAAAATTATGTTATTAAAGTTTAAATGGTAATGCGAATTCAAATAACAGATCCCAGCTTAATTACTAGTCAGCAAATCATAAATGATAAAATGAGAAAAATGTGTACAATATTAAATAATGGTATATAAAATTATAATTATTGTAGTGTTTACGAAGTTGGAAGAGGTTCACTAGTTACTGTACTTTCACTAGTTACTGTACTATCATCCAAGGGTTCTTGTAGCATTGCCAAGATTTCGTCTCCTTCATCATCATTATCCAATTCCATCAAAACCTGAGAATCTGATACAGCAGCTGGCTTATCATAAACACTACTTCGGACTCTTTTAATGTCTTGAGCTAAAAAAAACCAAACATGAATATCATACCAAGTGCAAAATTTGAGCAAATGTTCCTACAATCAGATAAATTGTAATATGCCGATAATATTAGTTTTGTTGAATACTAACCTTCCTGTTTTATTTTCGTACCACCCGTGAGGAAAGTTTGACTCTCTTCAAAGAATTGATTGGGATGATTCACGCCACCCTCAACAGTTGCTTTAGCATGAGTCCACTCAAAATATTTTTGACATGCTATTTGATAATGATGCTTTTCTACGAGTTCCATTATTTCTTTCACGCCTAAAAATAAAACACATGTATTTACCGGTATAGGTTTGTACTTATTTTGCACACCAATTGAGTGTTTCTTAAAAATTTAAACCTGAAACAAGGACAAATCAAAGTACAAATAAAAACAAACCTGGAGTTGGAATGTTTGCTTGAACTAATTTTGCTCTTAAAGGAACTTGATCAGAATGGCGGAAAGGACACCCGTGATTTTCTCCTGGTCCAACATTAGACATGATAATTCTGAGACAGCTATACGGTGTGTAATCTGCTCTCTTTCCTTCTTGACCGTACATGTGACGAATATTGTACAAATACTGTTTGTCAAACTAATGGTGGGAAAAAGATCATTTTCTTTACATAAATAATAACAAGGGCAATATGTCTTTCAGCATAATTTGATAGAAATATAGTATGTAATTAATAGGCTGTTGCGATACTTACCCTAGTTCCATCAATGCCAGCCTTTTTAGTAAAATTATTTCGCCAAAATTTTGTAGCTTCCTCAAGTGGAAGTCCGAGTCCTTTGAAGAACAAACCCAGCTGAAGCCGACCAAAATGTCTCAAATGGTGCTCGGTTTTTACGTGCTCATACAAGGATTTCATGCAAAGAGGGAATGAAGTTTCAGACGCCTGTAGTTTCAAAGACAGAAAGGAATAAAATCATTTGACCAGTAAAATATTATTTTTCAGTTGAAATCTCGACTCCAATTATTGTTATTACCCTTTCAACCATTTCTAGAGTCATTGCTGTGTCTTTTCCATGCTTTGCGGCATAAGTCTTTCCAGTGTGCCTTTTATCAAAATCTGAAAGAATGTGAAGTAGTCTTTCATCCTCTTCAATTAAAGGGATAATGTGACTCAGCTCCTAATACGCAAATTAAATTAGAGAATTTGCACCGAGTTTACTTGTCAGTTATTTCTTTTGTCGTCTTACAAAAATAGGTTTAATGAGTTTAATCCAAAAGAAATCTCACAGCTCATTAGTGCTTACCGTGAGAGATTTGGACAAATTACTACGGAATTTTGAACAAATGATTGTGATTAAATCTTGCTGGTGGACGAAAGCAGTTCCCTTAATAAGCAATGTTCTCCTATTTCTAACCAATTCCAGGCAACTCGTGAAAGGCATTTTGTACACATCTTGGTGCGTAAATGGAGGAGTCAAGTAGAAAAATGTATCGTTCAAAGCTTGTGCATGTTTATCTTTCTCCTCTGCACTCATCTGTTTGATGAAAACAATATTAATGACACTCATTCACTATACACCTGTGCATATTATAAAATGACATAAGGAAAATCAAAAGAACAAAATACCAGTTCAAATTTAAAATCTTTCTGTTCCACAAACCGCCAATCCACTTTTCCTCCAGTCTGTAAACATTTGAAGCGAAAAAAGTCTATTTCATTATTGATGAACCACCTTCTTAACTCATCCGTTCTGAAATCAAAAAAAAAAAAAAAGAACACAATAGACATAAGATTTATTGTCAAAAGCCTTTTACAGTACATTATGATAAAATGTATCAAAATAATTTGAGAACTTACCGACAGAAAGCTAATCGCAAGATAAAATGAGACACATGATCATACTTTCGAGTTAATAAAACTTCATTGTGATTGCTCCCACTTAAACACTGCGGGATAAAACAAGCAAAACTAATTAAATTGCATTCCATGTGATTGACGGATGAGAGATGATATATCATAAGTATATTTAAGTGATTATAGTCATACCATACAACGAAAGATTAGTCCAGATTTCTTTATTTCATTTTCAACTGCTATACGCCATTCGTCCGTGTATTTTTCAATAGCAGTCATAGACATTCGTTCAAAAATCCTTAACACTATAATTAAAAATAAAGATTTACATTTTATTATTTGTTTCCTAGGGCGGGTACAAAAACAAAGTAAATCGGTACAATTTGAAATGCCTTTTAAAATATATCATAATCTTCTTTATTATTATTCTTCTTTACATACAAGGAAGGAAAATGTACATGATTGCATATTGCATCAACTCAACTTGGAATCGATTTCAATTTGTATGCAATCCAAATTAGAGTTTAATTTAATTAGTAAAACTAACTAATGCAATTATCATACATACAAGTTAACCTTATTCAAGTGCAAGTGTCCAAAAAGATAATGGAAAAATAGTAAAAAAAATATTTAATTACGTTTGAGTCGATCGACAGCACATTGTTCAAATTGTTGAAGTGACACTGAATCTTTAGGAGGTTCCGTGTAGAATGTCAGATTTTGGGGGTACATTTCTCCTAATTCCTTTTCATTTTCAATCTTCCCGAAACCAAATGTACTAAACAGGTTAGTATCAATTGATGGATTCGCTGTTGCAGCACTTCCAACTATACTATTCATGATGATTATTTAATTGTTAATTAAGCCCTATTAAGAATTAATTAATTAATACGAACACGAAACACGACGAGAGAGCAGTCAATCGTTATAACATATAACGAATTTATTCGTTTCGACAAAAGTTTTTGAGAGAATTCGAGAATAGCGGCGTTTAAACGCGCCCTCAGTCTTCTCAATGAAAATGAGAAGTTGACCATCAAATCGGACCACAAGATCTCGATAGTCTTTTCTTCCATCGAAAAGACAATTTAAGTATATGAAGCTATATTTATTGATAACATTTTAATAGATAATTAAGGACTATTTCATAGTAGTTAAAACTGATTTAACACGTTCTATCGTCTCGTTCTGCCATTCCAACTAAATCCGAGTGAAAGTAACTGACAGGATGTGAAATTGTTCAATACTTTGGGTGTATGGATTTATAAATTTAATGACGAAGTCGAGGACGACGTTTTTTGTTTATTTAAGTAAACATGATCCATCATTATATTGAAAATCGTCATTTATCATAGTGTTAGCTTTACAATCGTGAACAATTATATAGTTCGTTATTATAGTCAGAATCAAACAGTCAAATTTTGTAACGCCTTTACACATATTATATATTCAAAGACATAAAATATATACCATTATTTCAGTCTCATCTTCCACAAACTTTAAATTATATAAATAAATTATTATATTTTTCTTATTATTAAAAGTACAAGTACTTAACTAGGCTTTCGAGGCAAAAAAGTAAGTTCTTGAAAAGTTGAAAATCCAACAAATGTTTTCTTAAAAATACTTTGTGAGATCATAAGAGTTCTTAATTAATTGTAAATTACTATTTATTTATATCTATCTGTCTATCTGTATAGTGTCCAGTACTAGAACAACTAAAATCAAGTGTTCAAATTGTCATAACATGACTTTGAAATACTACTAAACTACTAACCAATGCGAAAGAAAAGTTGTTGCTTTTAAATTCTTGTATTTGTTGATAGTATATAATACATACACTATTTTCTTTTGTATTAGATGATATATGAAATATTGTGGTTGCTTTCGTTGCAGTATTTCTGGCACCTTTTGTTTTGGGTTATTTTGTCGTCGAAAGTGGAACAAGTTCCTAGGATTCATCAGGTGTCATTACCGTAATTGGTATTGTTTTGTTCTTGAACGTCCATACAGTTTGTTGTGGACGAAACGAAAAAAAATAATGGGTCCTGGTCGTGGGGAAACGTCTTCCTCTGGAGGAATCTCCGAGGGGAAATGTAGAACATGCATCAACATAACAAAGTGTAAGTTAAACAAATTTAGTTCATCTTTTTCTTCTACAATTTATATTTTTGCCACATTGAAAATATGTACGTACAATTAATAACGCTGTTTTATTTATTCTAGGGATGCCTGTTGTCTTTATAATGACTGTGATTGCCTGGTCTTATTATGCTTTTGTCATTCAGGTGAGTTTTCTACAGATGATAATTGAACAGACTAAAGTCTAAAAAGTACTCAAACAGTCAAAATTAACCATTGCATAACATGCCTCATTCTCTTCTCTCCATATATATAGCTGTGTATAATCACTATGCAAGAGGACTGGTTAAAGATACTGTCACTTATTGTGTATCATATCGTGACCTTTCTATTCATGTGGTCATATTGGCAAACCATTTTTTCAAACTCGTCTAGAGTCCCAAGAAAATTTAAAATACCTCCAGGCAAGTACCACATCATTTAATGTATGTATTTTAAGTCTACATTTGATGGGATGTCATTTAATTTGACTGCTGTTTTTGTTTGTAGCCGATGTAGAGCTTATGGAGTCCGCCGCCCAAGAATCAGAGATTTATGATGTTTTGAACCGTATTGTACGGGCAAATGAATTACCCGTACAGACGAGGACCAATTTAACACAGTTACGATACTGTGAAAAATGTCAAATAGTTAAACCGGATAGGACACATCATTGTAGTGTTTGTGGATACTGTATTCTAAAGATGGATCATCATTGTCGTAAGCTTCAATTACACCATTCTACAGTACTAACAGTACAATCATTAATAATGTCGAAGGATTTGCACTTTCTTATGACATGTCACATTCATTGTCATTTGTCTCTTTTCAGCTTGGGTCAACAATTGTGTTTGCTTTGACAATTACAAGTTTTTTATTTTATTCCTCGGCTACGCATTTCTCTACTGTGTCACAATCTTTCTCTTCTCACTACGATATTTCATCGAGTTTTGGAAGGGAGACTGGGGAGCACCACTCGGAGGAAAATTTCACGTCCTGTTTGTTTTCTTCGTAGCAGCCATGTTTGCCATTAGCTTGGTATCTCTCCTGGGTTATCATTGCTATCTCGTGACCAAAAATCGTTCGACCTTAGAATCATTTCGTTCTCCTATTTTCACACACGGTCCAGATAAAAAAGGATTTAACTTAGGCTCGTATAATAACTTTGTGGAAGTTTTTGGCGATGACAAGAGGAAATGGTTTTTACCGATTTTTACAAGTCTTGGTGATGGAATCTCTTTCCCAACTAGGCACAGTTTGAATACCGCCAATGGTAATTACAATTCTCTCGACACCACCGATTCATCTGCTGCCTCTGGGTAAGATTCAGTTAGGTAGCAGATGGGCAAGAATCAATTGAAATTTGCCTGACTAATGTTGTATAATTCCCTTTTTTGTTAATGTAATTCCAAGTATTTCTTTTTGAATTTGTTTTGATAATCCTAATCCTTGGTAATCTTTTAAGACAATCATTT
>JAIUND010005075.1:0-10223 GCA_034699125.1 Gisinianus flammeolus
TCGGAATAAAAAGTGTTCACTTAGATTTCCTTGAAATTGGCGCGCGAACGCAAAAAAGTGAGTCAAATATGATAAATTAAGATTTCTAACTAAAATATTGACTATTCGAGTCGTCTTGTTGACAAACAAAAATAGCTTGGTTTGATAATTACAACAAGTGCATTGCGAGGGGACGCGCGCGAGGGGACAACCTGCATGCGTCGGCCCAGCCAATAAATGAAATCCTATAGGGTCCGTTACTGCTGATTTCGGGAATGAAATTAAAATGGCTGGATTTGAATGCAAAAACACCGTAAAAATACTTTAGTCTCTCCGTCACTGTTAATATATTACATGTCTCATATAAATCCAAGTAATCTATCACAGTGGAGAGTTGAACTTGCGACCATCACAATTATGAGCAATTCGATTGATTTTTTGAAACTTGTTAATTTGTCTTTGGTGAATATAATTAGGCCAAACTACTTAAATGGTGATATTATAACAAGTAGTTTTCTTAAAAAATAAGAGCAGTAGGACAAGACTACATATCAAGCATTACTGTCAAGGCACATGTTAAGTTACACGAACGAAAACAGTTATAACATTAAAATCATTACAGAAAAAAACAAGGCCCTACTTATTTGACTAAACTTAACTAATAAATAATAATCATCATAATGTGGCCAAGGCACTGCACAGCACGGAACCAGTGAAAGTCGTTTGAAAATGAACATTGAAGATTGGTATTGATGATTAGAGTTATTTCTACTAACTAGGAGATTGGAGATTGTAATGAATTGGTAGAATATCAAAATAATTGTTGGAAGATGGTTTCTTCAGTGCGCTATTGTTGTATGAATGTAAAAAGAGGGTTATTGATATTTGCATACACGGACATGGCGTTGGGTTTCCTTGGATTTTACGCGCTCGTCTTTGCTCGACTCACAACTGGCTTTGCTCCACTTCTCAGTCCAGAAATTCACGACTCGGTTTTTCTAGCCGGTTTTCTCACGATGGGCCTTTTCCTTCGAGGGGGTTCCATGGTCTCAAGCGATTTGTATGTACAACGTCCACCACTTACTTCAACTTAACTTATCCCCCATTTTGAACATTCATCCAATCCACAACATAGCGGTCAGTTCTCATTTACTTTGTTTTCAAGTTCCTTTTTGACTTTCCCTTTTTTTACTTCCTTTTCCTCCTTCCAAAATGACCGCAAAAGAAAAATCATCGCGTGATGGCTGTTCAAACGGTGGTGATTGCGTATTTCACTTTTGAGACGGTCAAATGGATCATCTACTTTTACTCGATGTCCTTCATTTGTGATCCATCCCACGAAAATCATCACAGAGCGTGGATTAATCAATCCCATGACGGCGCGCATGAGGCGCGAGTTTATTTAATCGTCATTATGTTCCTTTGGTTCTTTTACTCTGTGTACAAAGGCGTGATTCTCATCTGGTATTTGTGTCATATTTTGAAACAACGTCATCACGAGGATGAAATATTGCATGAGCAAGAGCTCGAGGAAAGATCCGTCGGGCCCTCCAAGAATACTCTCATTAAACGAATGGCATATGGTGAAGAAGACCTGTTCAAATTTAATGTAAAGAGTACTACATATAATATTATACAGAATGAATTTTCAACTGTAGCGAGAGTTTCAAAATAATATCTGTTGAAAGTCCGTCCGCAAACCAACTAACAAAGAGCACGAGTAATGAAACTTGGCTGTCATATTATATTTATTTCAGGATTATTCTTCAGTCTCTCCTGGGGAAGAATTTAGAGTCCTCCGGAAATATTCGGTTGTGGCAAGTCATCATAAACGGAGCTCTGAAGTTAGCGGATTGAGTGTCATGAGTGGTGCGAGCTCTATTAAGGATTAAAACACGTTAAGAATTATTGGAGAATCACAAGGCCACAGCTGTTGCTGAGGAGGTAATTTCACAGTTATTTATACAACTATTGATATTATTTGACATTGCATTTCCTTTTCACTACAACTTGCTTTTTTTTGACCGAATACAGAATAGTCGAATTTACAGGGAAACTCCGTGCGCGTGCGCACTGACAGATTCCGTAACTATTTAGTGTACATCTAAAGTTCCAAACAAAGACCTGTGTATAAATCCTCGCATCATGCTCGAGCACCAATTAAACAGATGCATAGAAACAGATAATGCTTTGAAAGCAGTTGCAATAACTCACTTTGTAAGCCCAGCAAAACTTTAACTAATTAGTATTTTATATTTCCACCATTGTTTCATCTTCATCTCTCGTCCAACGTTATAGGTACATAATATATGTGCATATTTTAGGCGTGGGCAGTGTTCTGTATCCTTGGAAGATTGAGCTTTCTCATTTTTAATCAAATATCCGAGTTGAGTCTCAAGTACGGCGATTCAGAATATGAACAAGTGTATCATTCTTGGTTATCCGAGCTCTTCTATATCTTGACTGGAGGATTGCTCTACCTCACAATTAAATTATCCGTACTGCAAATATTAAACTTGTGGTTAAGGTTAAACAAAAGTTAAGCTGTGTGCATTTGATTTCATCACTCACGTTATTTAGGCAATGCTCATGTAAATGTATGTAATGAGAAGGAGTATTGAGAACATGAGAACTCGTTGCTTTTTTACTTTTTAGTGCAAATTCGTGGTGCTTTTCTGCATTGCTTCGAGCTGTGCTTTAGCTGTACTCCAGCTGTGCATGGAGATGCTGCACGTTGTCAGGCTATTCTACCATCCAATCAAGTACTCGATCTATGGGAAATATCATCTGTTTGGGAAAATACACTATGAAAATGCCATCTTTTCCTTCCCCATCACTGCGGAAGAGTTGGGTGCGGAGAAACTGATTAAAGTAGGTCGAGTAAGCTGTGAAGTGATTAGTACGTTCTACTTGCTCTTGCTCCTACTCACACGATGTGTGAGCAATGTAAAGGACATGCGAGGAACTAAAAGGATTTCCTCGGCCTTAACTAATAGTGTTGCCCACCAAGTGGAACGAAGAGCATCGTATGAACCTTCCAAGGCACCTCTAAATATTAGTGACCAAACTCCAGACGAAGAATACACGCAGAGGAAATTATCAGTTACTTGGAAGGATGATGGAATTAAAACATTGCAATAATTTCATGATTTCCCGCTACAAATACAAATGAATACTTACATACATTTAACTTATACATAATTATAGTTTCCTGTGTGGCTTGTTTTTTATTAGTTGGGTAATTTGAATATAAAAAATAATGTGCAAAACTTAGTAACGATATTAACACAAACAAAAAGGAGCGAAAGTGATGATGAGCCTTGTAGTAGTATAAAACTAATTAAAACTGGGATTTCCCTTGAGGTCAGGAATAGTCCAAGTCCGTATCTGTAAGAAAACAAGATGCGGGTTGTCAAAGGACATTCTTTGTGGAAATTGGAAGTTGGGAATGCAAAAATAAAATATAAACATGGAACGTGTGTGGTAATTAAGTCACGTATGTTAACCTAAACTTACAGACGGTAGTAAAACCCACAAGAATACCCAGAATGTACAATTTATACAAGGAAAGCTGGGGACTCGGGGATGGAGCATCGGGCATGGGATAGAAATAAAATCTAAATGGTTGACCATGAACCATTTTCCGTGGTCCATTCCGTCCGACGATCCCAAACAGCGTTTTGACACTCTCCTTCAAAAATACTTTACACTGGAAGGATCTCTTGAGAGGAACGCAACAGCCGCCGTAACTAATGGGCACTCCAATCATTTCTATTATCTCCGTTTCCACGTCATCCTTCACCACAATCGACGTACTCTGTTGCTCCACCGTCCCCATTTTGATATTCCGCACGGAGATTTGTACTTTCTGCACTTGAAATTTTGAATTTTGGGATAAATCAAGCCACTATATCAACTCATCATTTGTCGTCGCTGTTTAAATGTAGAACTCCAAAGTAAAAAAAAAAACTCTTCTACTCCGTGAGTGAAGAATTCTACACATTTACTAATTCTTTGGCTTACCAAGTACGGAATCGGTCTTTTAGTTTTCGATGCTTTCCAATCATGATTTTCCGTCGTTTCGTACGTCATGGTGCAGAGTTCCTTTCCGACGGATGTCTGGACGACGAATGACAATGGCGGCCTCTCCATCAAAGAGACTTCCGACTCCAATAAATCTCTGTCACTGTGAGTGTTCACCAACAATCAGCACATTATACTAATAAATTAATATGTCAAATCCGGATTCAAATGCTCTGTGGGATTCAGTACAAAAAAAAAACAAAAACACTGCTTGAAAAGGAAAACGGAAATGCGGTTACGAAAATTCTGGGATGACAGCGACAATCTTTTGCTCCGAGTCATCAAAAACATCGTACTCGTAAAAACTGGGTGACCACGCTACAAGGAAATCTTTATTATACTTAACAAGTCAAGGAAAAAATTCAATTCAATCTCAGTTCGGTGGAAAGCTTAAACTTACTTTTTGGAATTATATTCTGTTCAAGCCTATGCAAAAGAAAATTGAAAATTAGGCCAATGAGAACGATAAAAAATCAAGCAGGGTTTTAAATTCAATTAAAGAGAGCGAGAATGACAAATCATTACCACATTTGTTCCGCGTGCGTGAAAATATCAAGTCTGGAAAGAAGGAGAATACACGCTCAAATTAACATCAACATCCAACTTAGGTACATGTTATATACTGCAACAATTACAATGGACCTCAATAAAACTACAGGAACGAACCCCATTGGATGTCTTGAAATGGACAATTTGTAGCTGTTTGGATGGGGAATGTAATTTAAACGCGTGTCCTCATCATGAAATCCAACTTTTGCTTCTAAACAGGATTTTTCCATAAGAAAATGACAAAATTTATCTCATTGTCAGTATATTTACGTACACAATTGTAAAAAGCGGGTTCAAATGGATTTATTTGTTATGTGGAAACACTTACGTTTGGGCCAGGCACTCTGCTGCGGTTTGGTCAGGACTTTGGGGCTGTCACCAGTTGCCGTGCTCGTAGTGGAATCGAGTTTGCTGATCCCTACTGAATTTTTCCGGCCAACAGGATGATGACCAGCGTCTTGAGCTGAGGAGCGTCTCGGAAGATTATGATTAGCGGAAGGTCTTCTAGGTCCACTAAAATGAGTCCCAGGACCAACAGCAGCATGATTATGGAGAGTACTTGTACTGGGTTTATGTGTGGAAATGCGATGACTCTGACTTGGTGTTTTAAATGGTTTGAATGAGGCGTTGAGGACTGCGATTTCCTGACTATGCCGTCCCATCTTGTGACGTTCTTTTTCTTTCTCCTCGGCTGCCGCTTTCTCTTCCCTCTCCTCCCTCTTCCGCCCCTTCAAAGTGTTCCTTTGCATATTGGAAATCCCATGTGGGCCAACTGCAGTGGCGGGCCCTGCTGCTGGATTTGTTGATGATTTCGTTTTGGATCGTGGCAAAAACCGTTTGAAAAATGAATTGAGTCCACCATCCGGTTTTTTATTATGTACCTCTGGAATTTCTTGAATGGACTGACGATGGACAGACGATGTTGGATTCCCGTGATTTGTGGCTTTTGGAGCATGAATTTGCGGAGCGTGATGGGCGGCGGCTGCTGGAACTCCTACAGAATTATGGGGCTGTCGAGTTGACTTTTTTGTAGCCGGATTGGAATGATTTGCAGGAGAATTGTGGTGTGGCTGTTCCTGTTGTGGAGGATTTGAAGTAACTTTTTGCGTGGGGAAATTTGCTTGTGAGGTTGAAATTTTGAGGGGCTGTGGCGGACGTGTTGAAGTCAACTGCGGCATTGAAGCTATATAGGTTTTGTGGCTTCGGAGTGGACAAAATACCTTCCGCCTTTCTCTCACTGTTTGCTCCTTCGATTCCTGTTAACATGGAAAGGGAATTTTGGGACACAAAACGAAGATGAATAGATTTTTTACTCGCAATTTAAGGCCGGGGTTTTGCTGTTTTTTAGGTGGTTATTTGATTGTGGAAGTAGCATTTGTTAATCGAGGTTACAGTGAGAGCCGCTCCAAGTAGGGTTTCTTATGTTGTGATGCAAATTCATGATGGAATGTCTCAAGATATTCATATTTCAAAAATTTCACAGGGACAAGGAAATGTTTTTAGTAAGACTTAGAGTAAAGAGTGAATGGAAGCCAAGGCCCTACATCCCCCTCTTTTGCGCCCCCCAACAATGTAGGGGCAGCCAGGGAAAAGGAAGGGATGTAGGGCCTTAGAGTATATATAACATAGAGGCACCAAGGTCCTATATGCCTTTTTAGTGGAGAAGGGCGAAAAGGAGGAAGATTTCCTTGGAAAATACCACGATTTTGTCTCCCTTCGATTTTTATCAAGGCGATATACAAGGAATGAGTAAGAAGGTGAGGACACTTGAGGTTTTCTCGTATGCCGGCTGAGAGGACTAAAGTTTTATTTCGATTTCTTTTCTATAGCGACAATTAAGTTTTTAGTTTCCAGTCGGAATTTATTTTTAAGGCTATATATTAGGGCTGGCCAACGGGTCGGGTCAACCCGAAACCCGACCCGATATTTCTCGGGTCGGGTCAGCCCGAGACCCGTTGGGGTCGGGTTGGGTCAACCTGAATTATTTTTGGGAAAAATGAGTTACATGCCAAAAATATGTTTTTTGGACATTTTAAGACTTTTTTTTGTCATTTTCTCAAAATTTCAAAAACATTTATGAAAATTTGAAAAAAAATTTGAAATTTTGAAAAAATGGCAAAAAAGTCTTAAAATGTCCAAAAAACGTATTTTTAGTATGTAACTCATTTTTCCACAAAACTATTCTGGTCAACCCGAGACTGGATTTGTGTACGTGATTGTGGTACACTTTTTTGTTTATTTTCCATTCTCGGTACTTTTGCAATCCGGGTATTAAGGGAAAGTCATATTTGTCGCATGAAATTGTCAAAACTGGTTACTTGGGGTCAATGTTGAGAAACTTTAGTTGAAAAACAACCACATTCCAGTTTGAGCGATGTAAAAGTGTACACCATATAGATGGGCTGCCCTATATATATAGACAAGTCAAGTGAAACACGGATCATACGAACGAAGAAATATAAAAAGAGACTTGACTCCACCTACTTTCTTAATAGAACATTGAATTTTAGTGATAAATTTTTGCCCAAGAGTTTTGTGATTGGGAAGTTTACAGCGTCCTGATTGGGCAGATATGTTGGGTAATTCTGACCACAGCCAATTAAAATGTGCAGCTAGACAAGTGGGAGCGTTCGCGACAAAACCAATGCTCTGATACAAAAACCGTTTTTTGTATATTCATTGTATTTACATGCAAAAAACTAATAGCTGTCGTTCCTGAAATTTTGAGGTGTTCTGAATGAGCCCACGTATTTTGAAGTAATTACTTTCAAAATATTGTCATTTTGCGTACAATATTCAGCACAGAAATAGCTGCTACAAATTTTTATCAATGCAAAATATAACCAACAATATGAACAAAACAATTATGCAATGCATTGAATTTCGGTCGCTATAGAAAATAAATCGAAATAAAACTTTAGTCCTCTCAGCCGGTATACGAGAAACCCTCAAGTGTCCTCACCTTCTTACGCATTCCTTGTATATCACCTTGGTTGAAATGACATAAGAAAGCTTTATCTGTAAAAGCCAAGGCAGGAAAAGAAGAAGTATAGTCAAGTCAATCGAGTTTTTAATTTTTTACAAGAAATCAATTCATGGTCATTCATAAATTCCGTAGCGACCTTGGAAACAATTTAATAATTTTTTTAAAGGTTTTCTCCTGGAGAAAAAAAATAGTGAACTTCTTGCTGTCTGTTGTAACAAAGGCTGGAGAAAACGTTTTTTTTGTGTGTGTGTGTGTGAACGTTTCTAGGTAGATGCCACTGGGCGTGATGAAAATCACTCAAGTAAAATTTGACTCCCCCGCAGCTCTGCATGAAACTGGATTTAAATGCAATCACTGACTTTTCACTGAAGAATTAATGCTTGATGAAAAGTAACAATTAATTGAGAAAAATTCAAGACAAAATATTCGATTTTAGACGCTGCTAATTTCTGTAAACGTAAGTTCCTCACAAAGCGTAGAACTGAATCCGCCAAATTGTTAAACCATTAAACTTGGTAAGCACAAATAGAGAATAAAGTATCTAAATAAAATCATACGGAATTACAAGTAGATGCATATTTGAATGTTATATAGCTGAAATGTAAACTTCATTCACACCTTTCCTCGAAACAATCATCGTTTTTTATTGAGTTGCAATAAGAAAAAATGTGGAATGTTTACAGATAGGGGAAAAAACTGATACAGATGCAAAAGGAAAATAAATATAGAACTTTGTGTTGGAGGGAAAGTAATGGAAATCGGTTGGTATAGACATTAAGCATTAAAAAAGTTAGACGGCAAACTATCTGTAATCTGTGAAACTTGATTTTCCTTGCAGCATTTAAGTAAATGTAAATGTCTGTAAAGTATACTCGTTTTCAATCAGAAACAGACACGTTCGTTCTCTTTTCATCATGAATGATAAACTTTCCTTCAAAAGCCTGTTTTTTAATAACACAAACGACGACGACTACAATTCCTGTGGAAGTTTATTGAATTTGAATATGTATCAAAATGTGAACTTTAGCCTCTGCACCAGTCGGTATTGTACTTGCTTCCCTCCCAAACTTTTGTATAGAAAAATGGACCGAAATCCGAAATCCGAATAATTTAAAGTTTGAAACTTTGCGTAAATATTATACGTTCATCTCCTGCAGCCCCAACTGTAGTGGTTAGTTTAGTGTAGGTGCAAGTAAATTTCTATCATCGCCATCCAGTTCCTCGTCTGAATAAGCATTACACACATGACAATTACAAACGAGAGCCAGGCAGCTGGTAAACAAAAGCTCAAACATTTTCTTTCCGCCTTTTCCTTTTTCCGCGGCTTTACCTACTGAAAACATTTTTAAAAAAAATCTTATCCGAATGAATCGAAGACACGACGACAGACCTGTAAATTGAAGAAAAACAAACAAACAAAACAGAACGTAAATTAACTCTAATGCAACTCTACAATTTTTTTAGTGTATGTATACAGAGAAGAAAAAATGTATGGTTCCTTTTTTTCTCATGAATTATAGCAATAGCCAATACTCCGATATTGAATGTAGACTCTATTGCCTTTCCTCTTTCCAATTCACGACTGACTACAAAACACTTTTAAAAGTCTACTTGTTGTCAATTATGTATATATAATATATATATATTTCCCACTTTTAAAAAAACAAATTAAACATGAATGCAATCAAACTAAACAAACATCTAAACTTGGACTGATTGGAATCGAAATGAAATTGATAAGTCATTCAAAAGTATTTCATTGGAGAATTGATGAAAAAATGAAATTTGTTTTCCTAGAGAATAACTGACGCGATTGCATTAATCAAATAAATAAACTCCAATTTAGTATTAGTTGATTGTAAATTCTGACTGGAGACCAAAGAGCAAAGAGCCAAAGACGTTCATGGACTCGGACTTCAATTTGTCCACAAACACACACACACACATGGACAATGTACAAGTATATGTAGAGAAAGAAAAGAAACGAGTAGAGAAAAAGTAAATATTGGAAAAAAAACAGAGGAAAATAGTTGTTGGTGGATGGTGAATTATTTTGTTGAAGACTGAGTAGTGAACTATGGATGGATGGATGTACAGATATGTGTATTGTGTACATACGTGTACACACTACTGACTATACAACTACAACTATACAAGACAATGGTAATAAGTATTGTGAGGATGCATGTATGGACGTAAGTAATGCTTTCCTTTGTTCTCTCAGGTCAGAAAGGAAGTTCTGGTGGTCGGTCAGAATCGAGATCTAATTTTGGTACCTAATATTATTGTCTCATGAAGAGGAAAAGAGATTGCGAAACTAAAAAAGTGACCAAAAGTCTGGAGCAGAATGTCTTCTATGTATCTCCTTTTCTCTCTCTCCTTTTCTCTCTCTCCGGACTAACTCATTGTCTCCAAGACATAAAAACTACGAGAGAAAAAACCAAAGAATTAAAGTGAATTCCACTGAGTTTCTCTCTCTCTCTCTCCAACTCCCGATCTTCCGCCTCATTTAATCCACGCGACTGTCTTTTGCAGCGCATTTCTCCTGATCATCCTCACATAGACACATATAAACTTATTCCAATTTTCTATAGGAAACCTTCAGTAAACATAGAGAACCCCCCCC
>JAIUND010005076.1:0-10219 GCA_034699125.1 Gisinianus flammeolus
TAAAATCGATGATTTCTAATGTAATTTAAATCAGAGAATGTCATTGAAAGCATGGGATTGTAATTCAAAACTGTTATTATACAATCCCTGGGACTCTATAAAATAGAGGGAGTCTATTCTAGTTTATACGGTATATAGATAATTCATTCAATGGCGACGCCCCTGCTGTTAATACGAAAAGAAATTCCAATTCTGCCTTTTTACGCGTTTGTAGTTGTCATTTAAAATTATTAGAGTTGCATTTGTATACTGAACAAAATATGCTATAAGGTTTTTTAAGAGTCAACTACATATATTGATATATTTTATCAAAACTATACAACTGCATGGTGACTCAATTTCTGGCTATAGTTGAATTTCATTTTAAATTGAGGATATAGAGAAAAGAAATGGACTCCTGGAGAACTGGAATTTTCAGTTAGAGGGAATAAAAAAATTGTATGAACATATTTATACATAAAGCAAACCGAATTACAACACATAGCAATTATGATTTCATAAGGTTATATCATTTCGATTACACTTTGAAATGTAGGTACATTAAGATAACGGATTTGAGATGTCACTCGGATACTGCGGATTTATTTATGTTTACGAGTTTAAGTTTAAAATGGATCATATTTATTACGAACTACGAACTACCTAATAAAAAGAAATTCAGTTATTGTCATTCTATGTGTGTACCTACATTGCAAGTACAATTTCTCAATACCTGGTTAATTAAATATACATAAACTCACAAAAAAAAACTCTTACACAACAACAGAAAGAGACTGAAAAATCAACACTGGGGTTTTGTGTTTTGTTTTTCAATGCAAAATGAAAATGCCCTTTGCTTTGATTGATGGGTAAGATAAATAAAACAACCCATTGTTTTATTACATGAGCGTGAAATGACTGAAATGTTGAGGGTTATTTCAGAGGACAGAGAGAGAAAGAGAGATAGAGAAAAGCGTGAAAATATTATCGCAGGAATTGAACTGACGATAAAAATACATACCTCTAAACAAATGTATTAAATGAGAATGAGAGCAATTTAACTTTGAAGAATATAATTGTGCTGGAAAGTGTTTTTATTTTTGTGGTAGGTCGAAAGTCCAAAGCTTGCCATATATTTTTTATGGCAATAATAATAACTGGACCAATAGTCCAGTAAAACGTAATACCGTTCACTATGTAGAATATGACTGGCTATTGCTATTGATGAGATTCAAATTTCTCTCTCTCTCTCTCTCTCTCTTCCACAAAGAGAGAACGCAATAACACAAAATGAAATAAAGAACAAGGACAAAAAAAACCAAATTTACACTCGGGTGTAAATGAGAAAGCGCAAACGTGGGATTGATTGGAGAAAACTCTATAAATAAGAGAGAAAGTCCATTTTTCCATTTACTTGCTCAAGTTCTCAAAACAAATTCGTTTTCCTTTCAAAAAAGTTTAGTGTCCAGGGATTTTTGAATTCACAGTGTGGTTTCATCTGTTCACAATTCAAAATGATTTAAAAACAGTTTCGAGCTAATTTTCCAAGAAATTAAAAAAAACTGCCAGAGAATTGACGGAAATCAAATTTTGGAGAAAGGTAAACGCGTAGACACATTTCATTTCAACATTATTTATCTTTTTGAAAGTCATTGATTTACAATTTCAATAGTTTCAATAGTTCTCTGTACTGATTCTCCGCAGTTATTGACTTTTACTGACGCGGAGAAAAAAATAGTCCAGGATGTCGCTAAGCAGATTGAACAAGGAGCTGGAGGAAATGAAATTTTGTCCACCAGCCTTCTGCTCGGCCAAACCAATCCACGGAGATATGAGGAGATGGTCGGCGCAAATTTTAGGTATAACCCTCATCCTATATATAGTATTCCTCTAGGCTTTGTTTGTGTGTGTCCACCATGACCAATGTGACCAAAAAGGACCCAAACATTTTAAAAATTGAGAATTTTAGAATTTTTCGAGGAATGCGTGGAATTGAATGAAATTTGGATTTTACGCAAAATTGAAGTAACATGTAGGAAGGAAAACGTCAAAGTTACTTATGCCAGCCAGCGTACCAAAGCAATTATAGCCAGTATACCTAAATTAGGTCTAGACTCTAGAGCAGAAAAGGGCAGCGGAACTAAATTAGGTCCGAGCAAAATGAGCTGATTTGATACTTCGTATTTTGGGACAATTTTATTCTTAGATTTTTATTTCAAAAGTAGTTTTCAATATAAATTCATTTTTGTATGCGCAATACGCAACAAAACATTAAGTTTTAGTCCTTTTAGCCAAAAATGACTTGAACTTCAGACTGGAAGAAACTCAATTTTAGACATGTGGACGGCCATAAGGCTTAGTAGTTTCGGATGGATAAAGAAGTGTTAAACCGTTTCAGGGGCTACCCATCTAGTTTCATCTATTTTCCTAGTATACTTTTGATTCTAATTACCATAGCAATTAATCAGTACAAAATACAATCATGTACTCATAAAATGATTTCCTTTAAAAAATCTGTAGGACCTCCTGGAAGTCTTTATGAGGGTGGAGTTTTCAAATTAACATTGGAGTTTCCAGCTTTCTATCCTGCAGGTAAATTTTCTTGTTTTTACTACATATACATATATATTTATATCCCACAATTGCATCTACCTATACTTGACACTTTCCTAGTCCGAAAAATTCTTTAAAACAAGAGTTACAATGTGTAATAAAATCCGGTTTATATAGTTCCACCACGAGTGAAATTCGTGACCAAGATCTACCACATGAACGTGAATGCTGATGGATGGATAAAATGTGACGTCCTCACTAGAAAATGGTCCCCGGAGACATCCGTGTCGAGGTCAGTAATACAATGCACCAAAGTCTTATCAGTTCCCTTATCAACTCTCGAAAATCTTAGATATGAATTCACATGGAGTGGATGTGTGTATGGAAATTCAATAAAACTTTCTATTCTATAATACTGCCCATTTTTCTTATAGGATTTTACTGGCCATCGTGTCTCTTATGACCATTCCAAATCCAGATGACCCTTTTGACAGGGAGAAGGCAGCCATGTATAAAAGACATCGTTCACGTTATTGTGACGAAGCGCGTCTCTACACCAGCATTTATGCGAAAGGCACAGACTACTAAAACTAAAAATACTATAATATTTACCTAATAATTATCGTCATGTTATTATCATAATATTATATAGAGCTTCCTCTTATTGTACCTCTCATCAATATCTCAATGTCTCTCGAGTAAGTATTTAAAAAACATCAACATTTTAAATTATATGTAAGTATATCCAGTATCCATCCAAATTCCAAATTATTTTATCCGACTAAGTTCCATTGCTACTATTATTATTATTATGCTAAGGCAGAGAATGTATAAAAGAGAATTCGAAAGGACAAGAAGTCACTAAAAAAATATTAACTTAATCTCAATGAACGAAAAGTTCTGTTGGATTTTATAAACTATATGATTATTGACTATGTTTAATTTTTGAAATAAAAAATACACCGTCAAATCCTTTATATCACACAAACATGAGACTTTGAACAAACTTAAGGAATCTGTGAGTGGAGACTTTTTATTTTAGTTTTCCAATTGAAGTGCTATTGAAGAATCTATATACCCAATTTTACTTTTGTGTTGATATTTATCAAATTAGAAAATATGTGGCTCATTCTAAAATTGTGAATAAATAAAAGGCATGTGAATAATGAATGATATCCTCATGTACTTCCCGTTTTTCAGTACTTCCTTTCATAAAATTTACAATATATGTGATGCTGCATGTGAGTTTGAATTTATTAGTTTTTCAATAAGAATTAAATGATTCAATTACATATTTAAATACATACGAATGTACTTAACATTAATTGTGGTAACATGAAAATGTATTTTTTATACATATAGCTAAAATGCCTTTTATTATTTAAATACTATATACTTAGACATCCTCATGGAAACTTGACATGCATCCAAACAAATCGTACGTCATGTATCACTCGCACACGTACACACTGAAACGTCACAACTGGAATTAACTGCTATACTTTACACATTTACACATTTTCATAATGCACATGTAATTCGTGGAAAGGAAATCCCTCAACTGTGTGAATTTACAATTATAAGCAATCAAGTGACTGCGTAATAACATTGATTTTTGAGTAATAAAAATAATAAATAAAAGATAAGAAATCCGAAGCATAAGTAATAATAATACAACTAACAATAATAATTAAAATCTGTGTGTGTACAGTAAGTAAACGAATCTAACAAATTATTATTTACTACGTAAAATCCGTATGTTTTTAAGGCTACAGTATTAATTTAGGAGTTATACAATGACGTTTGCATAGGTACATATTGATGTTCGTAATATAATGGCACAGGAAACAAAAGGGATCATTATTTTAAGCGTTTGATTGTACCTTTTTTGAAAGTAGATATATTTACAGAATTTGGATTTTCTAAAGCGCTCAATATAAAGACAAGTTCAGCAATGTATAGCTGCAAAACGTTTTGGACATTTGATTTGAAAATTTAATCGTTGGAATGACATTCTAAACACTAATAACTAAAAACAATAATATGTAACACACACATATAAATTCTTGTTAAACTGAAAAATCCAAAAATTTCAAATTACATACATCCAGTTTGAATACTGCAGAATTAAATTATCAAATATTAAATATATATGTGTATATAGTAAAATTACAAGTACTTTCACAGGGATATCAATACAAAAAAAATCTGTTTAAAAATGACTGTTAGTAACGTGAGAGATAAAATCTATAATAAAAAAAACTCAACTACCCATACATACTTACATTAATCATACATCTCTGTTTGCATAAAAAACCTTTTCAAAAGATTTGAATAATAATAATATTAATCAGTGTTCACTTTGCTTGTTTTGGATACTGAAAAAATAAACATATTTATAGAATAAAGCAAGTTGGAATTCTTATTATAATTATTCTCATTAAAATAATTCCTTGCGAAATGTAAAGTCGAACTCGTCACATTTGATTTTGAGAGTTCGAGCGAGGGTAGGTGGTCCACAGTAAAATACTGTAATTTTCCCTTTATTTTGATCTTGAAGTTGCTTGAAAAGCTATAAATCATCAAAATATTATAAAGCATTATTATTCTCTACTATTACATTTTTCAGGAAATATTATTTACTCAGTTTTTAAAATTTTGAAAATTGAACTTACTTTATTCCAATTGGGCCTGCCAGCATTTGTTCGTGTTTTCAAGCCAGTGATCAAATCTCGCTTTTCCTTCTCATGGAGTAAATCTAAGGCAAGCTGAAGTCCAACAGCTTTCATATCAGTTCTTTGGAGTGCACTTGTTATGTACATGTGCATATCTAAAAATCTCTCCATCGCCCCACCAAGTTCAGCCTGAATTTGTGAGGATAAAAAATAATTAATACTCGAGAATAAAAATATGTAGAAATTCACTGAATAATTTATAGAGAAAATCTTTTGCTGACAAATAATAAATAACTTGTTGTATACCTGCTCAATTTCCAGTTGCGACAGTAAATGAACGAACCATTCAAATGATCGCTGTTCACGATTGATCCACAAGAAATCAACCTATGGAAAAGAAGAGTTATTTTTAAGATTTCTATAGTTTTAACACTCGAATCCACAGTTCATTTTTTTAATTGATTGAAGTATTATTTGAATACCTTTTTTAGGTTAAACACAGATTGTGGCATATTATCACACCAAGTAAATTTACAGCTGGGGCATTGAATTCTCGACGCCCAATATCGAAGCATAATGCTCTGAAGAATGCTCGCGAAGGGCGTTACACCGATGCCTGTGGCAATTAAAACAGCATGCTGAGCTCGGAAAATATGACTTGATGGAGCACCGTACGGTCCATCAACATATATCTCTAGTGGTCTCCCTACTTTAATGTCATCATCAGATGTGATCGTGGTTCCAGTCACTTGAAAACTTGACCATTGACGTTGAACAGATTTTTTTTTACCGTCAAGGAATCCTCCAGGTACTCCATCCGAGACGAGTCCTTCTTCAGCCATTTTTTCATTACAATTATTCCCATTGTTTCGGCTCGGCTCCACAGAATCCCCTCCACTATTTTTCCCATCAAAAGTTGGTGTTTTCAAGGCAATAATGGTAGGTTTATTTCGCATATATCGTAGACTGTCCGCCACTCCTTGATCTCGACCAATTTTCTGGTTACTTCGGACTTGTGCTGGAGTACCTGCTCCTTTGACAACATCATCCTCACAACTTTGAACGGAAAGAGAACGCTGAATGACTGGACTCTGACGTAAACTAGGAAATTTTAGAAAAGAAAAGAACATTAATTGTAACGGAACAATAACAAGCGAGAAATAAATTCATTTTAAATATTCAGATTTTCTTGGTTCTTACTACAGTTTCCGTTCTCGTTCAATGAGTCTCTCATGAACGTTTGGTAATGATTTGGTAGATTCCAATTTCGGCTTATGGAGTCTTATGGGGATTTTCTTTTCTTTTATCATCGTCTCTGACTCACTCATAGTTTCCATTGAGCTTGATGAAAAATCTACAATTGAATACAAAAGACAAAATAATCAATTATTTCTTTGTCATTGTTAATATATAGAACCTGTGTTGTTGCTGATAAGAAATTAAATTATATTAAATCAAGATCAAAAATTAACCTTGAATGGAAGCGGATGGAGACTCAGACGAAGAACTGGTTGGGACGATTGTGGTAACCGAGTCGCCAACAGATTTTAACCGATTCCGATTTTCCTCAAAAGCAACTCGTCGGACATGATTCTCTCTTGGTTCTGGGTGTACTGCTGGGCTTCCTTCTGGTATGCTGAGGAACCTAAAAAATTTTTTAAAAAGTAATGAGTTCACGTCTTATTATTATTATCAAGAGGAATTATTATCGGGATACAACACATTTCATTTGAACAAACTGTTTCACACATACGCTTTTTTCTCGCAGGGCCGTCCTCCAGAAAATGTTGGAACTCTGGGACGAAGACACATTTCCTCCCCATTGCTTGCCAATAATTTTGACTGTTCCTGTTCAAAATAATCAAATAGCCGAGTTGTCCATTGACCTGCAGCTCTAATGTGCAGAGAAATCACATCTATAAAGAAATTAAATTACAATGTTAATGTCAATTATATGAATTATTTTACACCATAAATTGTAAGATTATTTATACTATGTAGAGATGTCATTTTTAAATCGTAAAATACCTTCTTGCTCTGGTGCACTGTGAAAAGAGGAATAACAAGATAGAAAAAAATGGCATATTATTGAAAAATTGTACAACATTTATAGAAAATGATTTTCTAAACAGATTACTAATTAGTAATTACATAGAGGGAATTAAATGTATATAACCAACCTGCTGATGGTGAATGGATGCCATTCGTACTTTGCAATTTGCGGTATTCGTACAAAGACGTAATCACCAGGTCGGAACTCGAAATTTGGAGGGCGTCTAATGGCCAAATGAGTTACTTTGGATGGAAGAAGAATGCCCGAGCTAATATAAGAACGTCCTCGTCCAACTCTCCAATGGTAATATCTGAGACCCTTTTCCCCAGAAAAATAAGAAAATAATCAATTTTAGTGCAATCGACATTCCTAGCATTTAATTCAACTTATCAAACAATGACAAGAATATCGAAATGTATGATACGTAAGTATGTACACACACACACACACAGCTAGGTTAGCGAAAAATCATACCTCTCTAGATAATTTTTTGTGGTATATATATAAATTCTTCGAGACCTGAAGCTGTGCATTTAAGTGCATTCTGACTTGAGACTGGAGTGCCTATTGAAATTACTCATCATGTGTGTATATGTACATACTACACACGGCTGATAGATCAAAATGATATAATGTGCATATAATTAGAAATGAACAAGTTGCTAATGACGCACTCATCTCATCTTCCTTCATGTCACATCCCTGTATAAACACGAGAAACTGAAAGCTGTCACATGCGGACAATATATGTAGTTAAAAGGCAAAAACCGTTCTGTATAAAACTCTCGAGTCAAGAGTCTTGACTTTCTATTCAAACGTCGGTTTCTCAATTCTCAACTGTGGTAAGTGGTACACACATTTCTTGTACATGGCTAAGCTAACTACATCGCTATTAATTAATTGACTGTAATATAATACAATCTATTGGCAAAGTACAAAGACTTTGAAATGAAAAAGTGATTAAATATTGATTAAATGCACCCATGTAAAACTTTTTTTACATCTTAGTTAGTTAGTTAGTTATTATTTATTCAAATGTCAGGTCATCTTTTCACCCAAATTTCATTGCCAGTTGCAAGCTACAAAAATAAACTAAGTACATATTGAATATTGGTTTAATAACCATAGACTTTGATATTTTACTCACCTGTTCTATGACGAAAATGACTCCAGGACCAATAAACCATTTCCAAAAGTTTGGAGCATGAATTATTAGTAAAACCCAAAAGGCAAAGTATAATAAATGGGTCCAGTAGAAAACCTACAACATATAGATAGACTTTTTATTCTTCATTTCGAATAATGTTTAAAAACAGAAATACTATATATGTATTTGATTGAAATATTACCTCAAAACAACCACCGCGCCTCACAAAAGGTAAAGAGCAAATGACCATCACAGACAAAATGATCATGAGAACAAAACCAGTATTGAATCCATAGCCTTGAATCAAACCTAGTTCTGTTGCCGATGGATCAAATAATATTGTAAAATAAGTTGTATTCTCATATTCGGCTTTGACCATCATTCCTTCACCTGTAATACAGTCATTAATAATCATTTAAAATTTGACCATTTGGACTCGTAATTATAACGATTAAACTAAACAGTGTGATGGTGTTTTACTTATGTTGATCAAATGCATGACAGTGTGCACGATACTAAAGATGAAAATGAACCATCCCGTCATCTTATGGAAATATATCTTGAAAATAGGCCAAAAAAGAAAAATTTGAGGTCAAATTAGCTGGCATAAGTACACGTTCCAGATTTTCTAAGAAAATGTATTTGTCATGTTGGTGCGATTTAAGATATTTCTGCGGCACATTTTATGTGACTATAAAAAGTGAAAAGACACTTACATGTTGATCTATGGGTAAATACGAACTGGCACCCCGAGCACGTAGAAATGTCAGTGACTGTCGAAGCATCATCACCACAATGAACGTACAGTTGAAATTTAAACATTGTCCTGACAAACACAATACAAAATCATAAATTCAATTTCCACACTTACATATTTTTTTCCACATCCATCGCCTCGCAACATTTAAAAGTTTGTACATGCTTAGTAAATAGTATTTACTAAATACATACCAGCAGCCTTTGCTACAACGATAAAGTCGGTGGATAAATTATCAAAATGACCCTCTTCTCTCCATCTCCAAGAGAAAATCCGATAGAAAAATAATCCTGCATTGGTTAAGAGAAATGCAGCTAGCCAAATAAGGTAGACATAATTATTGCGGAAATAACGAGGAGATAACTGATGCGGTTTGTATGAACGCAAAATGGTCATATGGTCTCGTTTCACTGGTTTTGGAGGGACCAACCATCGCTCGATACTGCAATTAGTCAAATTTCAATCACATTAAACAAATGTTTATTATTGTTTTTTCCTTGTTAAATACTTACTTGTTACTAATTTTACTGTATAATTCTGTTGTCGGCATGCCATGTATACATATGTACGTCATCTATTATACCTACATATATAAATGCTTCCTTTTTTATGTTGAATAAATTCAGAATTAAAGTTCACTTGACAAATTTACATAATTGTGTGTCTTTCTCTCTGTGTCTTACTACATTGCTAATAATAGTTGTAGCCAAATTATGTCAGGATGAAGGTAAACTGTATCCAAGTAAACTCGCGTGAAGTAATTTGCACATACAAGTAAAACATATCTCATAATAATTGTCAGTTTTCTACCTTGTAAGTTGTGAGTATACGCAAGTATACACCTAGACGTAACCCTATTATTGTTATTGTTCCGAATCATGAATACTGAATAATACACCAACACATTGTAGAATGCTCATTTTTCCGCTTGTAACATGCAGATAATTATTGTCCACGTCGATAACTTTTTTTTAAAACACATACCGTATAAGCTGTTATAGAACCCCTCCCTCTTATAGAACCCCACTTGCTATAGAACCCCAGGGGTTGTATAG
>JAIUND010005077.1:0-10219 GCA_034699125.1 Gisinianus flammeolus
ATTGACCTCTGAACTTTGACCTCTAACTTTTGGTTAGTATTCAGTGAAAAATCGAAAAATGTTTTTCAGCCATATCCTTTTCTATTTCATCAAAATCGCATTACAGGTTCAAAAGTTACATTGAATTTCGTTTTGGAAAAAAATTCAAAAACATGAAAATTTCAAAAAATCATAATTCAAAAACCAGTGGGAATTTTGAAAAAGGGTGACATAAGTGTCCTCTTAAATGAATTGAAATTTGTTTCAAGAAAGAAAATGGCACCAAAATTCAAATTTAAACATGTCTCAACTTTGACCTCTTGCAGTATGTTTCTGATAAAAACTTGCTACTTTTGGCTGTATATCTCTTTTTGTTTCATCGAAATCGGTCAACAGGTTCAAAAGTTACATAGATTTTCGTTTTGAAAAAAAACTGAAAAATTCATTAAACATAAAAATTTCAAAAAACGATCATTCAAAAACTGGCGAGAATTTTGACAAATGGTGACACATGTGTCCCCTTAAATGAATTGAAATTTGTTTTAGAAAAGAAAATGGCATCAAAATTTAAATTTGAACATATGTTTAACACGTCTCGACTTTGATCCCACGTGACCCCGAGGTCAGTGCCCTCTGACCTCTGATTGTATTTTCCGGAACGAAACTTGCAACGTTTGGCTATATATTCCTTTTTGTTTCATCAAAATCGGTCAACAGGTTCAAAAGTTACATCGATTTTCGTTTTGAAAAAAAACTGAAAAATTCATAAAACATGAAAAATTCAAAAAATGATCATTCAAAAACTGGTGGGAATTTCAAAAAACAAAAAAACACGTGTCCCGTAAAATAGACTCAAATTATTTAAAAAAAATAAAATGGCGCCAAAATCGAAATTTGAATGTGATCTGTATTTTCAAATGGGTTAATCCGAAAATACCCGCATTCGGGGAGTTGGGCTCGGCAAGTTTTCATGTAAAGCATTCTATAAAATTTCCCATATTTTTCTGAGTAAATACACCTGGTTTCGTTATTCTAAGTGCTTCCGTTATCAAAGGCGTATTTATAGTCAATCCGGACCAGTGTGCGGTGTCCAACTACGGACAATATATTAAAAGTCTACATGAACAACACTGGTAAAGGGATAAAATGGGATTTGAATAGAAAGTGGAGCAAAAAATGACGAGAATTTTGTGTAGAAAAATCGAATTTATTGATTCCTCAATTCTTCCCCCGTGCGGCAGAATAACAATAACAAATTTTAACAAAACGGAAAACCATAATCAACACACTTGATGAATGATGAGTCAAAAAAGTATAACCGACGACGAGACTGAACATGAACGCGGTAATTGAAATTGAATCATTCACATGACATAACAGAATATTTTGACAATAATTTGAACGATTTGCAATTGGCAATTGGCAATTGTGGCAAAGTTAATTTGCGGGTTTCAAAATATAGGTTTTCCCTGTGGATTCATCGGTAACTCGGCCATTGACTGGATTCAAAGTCAATATTGGCTGATTACTCATCATTTGCTTAGCTTCCTCTTGCTGCTCCTGTCGTTGTTGTTGTTGTTGTACTTGTTGTTGTTGCTGCATCCGCTTTCTCTCTCGTAATCTCAATGGCTTGAAAAGTGCAGCTTCCTCTCCTTTTGCCTCCTGATTTTGACTCTCACTTGGGATTTCTCCTTCTTGTTCCTTCTGACTTTGTCGCTTATTCGGGACTTTACTCACTGTCGGCACTTGTTCACTGTAATGGCCATGATGACCTCCATGATCGTCTCCACCATGATGTCCGTGACCCTTTTCAAACAAAATCAAATATTCAAAATATTATCATTGAGGAATATAACAAAGCAAGGAAAATAAAATGTGTGTCCACTTACGTGGCCACCGCCGCCATCATTTCCATGATGTCCTTGGTAGGATTTGTCTTGATGATTGTAGTCGTAATACTGCTCTCCATAGCCAGCATACTTGTCACCCCATTTGACCTGCAAATATTCATTTCAACGCTTATTGCACCTATTTTTCCTTTACAGAAAATCCAATCAATAAATCCCTAACGTGGAAACCAGCAAATAAACCCAAAAGAAGCCAAACGGCGTCGAACTTTGACAGTGAAAATGGGACATTTTATACGAATTGGAATTGGAATTGGCAAGCCGGGAAGGAAAATGCAATCAAATCAAATTAATTTCTACGTTACAGTACATTTGACATTTGACTATCGAACTTTGGGCGGGGCATAAAAAAAATGATAACAACATTCAGAGTATACAAAATGTCTACAATTTAAAAAGGATTTTGTTGGAGGGATTTGTCATTTTTCATGTGAAAAATGTGAAATTTTCGAGTAAAACATCAAAACTCATAAAAGAAAAAAAATTGGAATGGGGTTTTTTTTACTTTGGTTTTGAAATTCCAGTACGGACCTCCACGTTCGTATCTTTCTTGGAAATGATAGTCGTTGCCCCGCCGATAGCCGAATTCATATTCATCATAAGCAGGATTATGAGCGTATCTGGAAAAAAAGGGAGAGAAAAAAAAAGAAAAAAACGAATTATACAAAATAGAAAGAATTTACCAGGCCTTGTCTTGTGATCCCATCTCGTCGCTCTACCCGCAATTCCGTTTTCCAAGGTGTCTCTTCAATGTAGGCCAACTCGTAGGCCGTCGGACTCTTGTGTTTTATGTACATGTCCAAATGACTTGGTTTTTCATTGGGAATGCCCACAATTTTTTTTTAATTATACGATATATCACAATAATTTCGAATTTGACAAGAACTCGCCTACTGCGTTGTACATTGAGAAAACCTTTAAACGGCGTTTAACTCTTGCAATTTAAATTCTGACAATAAAATCGAATCGTGTGGTGATTTTTAATTACAAACCCAAAATCCAATCAAGATTTTAAAATGCTCTGAATTCATTTTTTTCAGACTTTTTCCACTAATGAATCCCGGGAATGAATTTTCTCTTCAAATTCTAAGGTCTGAACGCGTTCACTATCATCTTTCTATATCATTGAAAAAAATGGGGGAGGAAAATGTGTGTACTTACTGGAAATATTTCCCATCGCCGTGACCATGACCATGTCCGTGACCTAGACCACCTCCAAGACCATGTCCATGTCCATGGCCTCCTGCAAATCCATGATGTCCACCACCATGACCACCACCATGATGATCAAAATGTGTCCCGGATTGCTCGTGATCCTTCCCATTTTGAACGGTACCTATATAGTTATATATTTACATATTTTTTTTGGATTTAGTATAAAATCAAACGAAAAATTCTTTATTGTTTTTGATGTTGTTGTTGTTATCTTATGTTGTTTTGGGGGATTTTGTGTGTTTACCTCCTGGACTAGATCCGACTTGTTTGGGCACTCGCACTACACCTTTATTAGCGGCAGCAGTAGCAGCAGCAGCCAAATGGGCATTTTGTTGTTCACCTCCGTGAGATGAAGATTCTTTATTCTTTTGCTCTGCTCCTTGTCCCACGGACACGGAGAGTAACAATAAGAAGAGAGCAGCAGGCAGCAACAAGATGAATCGGAGGCTCATGTTTCGTGACTAATAAAATATGGAAATCTACTCGTCTCTTTTATGTAAACAGGAGGAAAATCAAGTACGAAAAAATCTCTCATCTTAATCTTAATCTTATCACAGTCAAATCCCAATACAATGGGAAAATGCAAAAACAACCAAAAAAAACCAAAAGTAAAGGGGAAATCTTGATTATCCTTGCTGCCGTTTTACATACTTTTCATTTTCATTTTACTTTTCGTCACTTCATTGTCATCGCAATGGGCCTTCATTCAAATTTCGAGTTGACTTGTGGAAGATGTCTGTGTCTGGTTCAATGGCACGTTTATTGGAGCGTATTGCTCAATCAATTGAGACGACAGACGATGACTAAGAAGAAGAAGAAGAAAAAGAAGAAGAAGAAGAAGAAGAAGAAGAAGAAGAAGGAGAGAACGGGCCAACTTTGAGAAAACTCTCTCGAGACTCTCCACGTTTGCATTCTCATTACCAGTCTCACAGATACATTTACATGTGTATATAGAGATAGACTTAGAATTTATCAATTGAACGGTGACAAGCCATGGAATTGATTGATTTGAAATTGAAAGCTCGTCTCACATGTCTCTCCGCTCTTTCTCTCTCTCTCTCTCTCTCTCTCTTTAAAAATCATTTAAAGTTAAACTGTTTTTTCTCCTCATTTTCTATTCAAATTCAAATGAACTGCAGCTTCAAACCCCAAACTAAAATCATCGAGGGAATATAAATTTAAGGGGGAACTGAAACTGACCACAAGATTTCTTTTTTCGCTTCTAAACACACTCAAAATGTTGATCTATACTTAAAAACGTAAATATACAAACATTCTCCATTCGACAGATCCAGTTGTCCTGTTATCACCACACTTGCATTTCCACACAAAATATTTCATGCGGCGTCGAACTTGTGCAAATAGAATCCAAAGTTGAATTGAACTTCCCTTCATTAATTTTCATGTATGTATTAAATATTCCATGGAGGATTTCCGATACAACAACGACAAAATACTAAAGACTAAATACACAGGAAAGAAAAGAAAATTGAAATACAGAACAAAGCTCAACAACATCGTATACATTTACGATATTTCCACATTTCTACAATTTATTGTTGAGAGCCGAAAAGTTGTACAAATACAAATACAAATACATACTAAAAATCCATAAAAATATCTGTACTATGATATGATAGAAAAAAAGCCGACGACGACGACGGCGGTAATGAATTGCCTTAGTCGTCGTTTAAAAAAAAGTACAAAGATATTTCACAACAATACGTGAAACTGTGTGTGTAATTGTGTAAGTATGAGGATGAGAAATGAGAATTGAGAATTGAGGATGCCAACTGTTATGAGTGTGAAATCATCTCTTTTTTTTTACCATCGCCCTTAACAATTGTTTAGTTTCATCGTCAGAGCAATCGCAATCGCAAGTGGAAAAGACAAAAGACAAACAGAACAGACACGGAAAAAGAGACTGGAAGAAAAACACGGAAAAGCAAAAGACAACGTGTGATGATAAACCGGCTGTCATTGTCTACCAGTTAAACCATGTACATACACAAATACACACACTACAGCACACACCACAATTCCAAGTTCAAGTAAACTCTTCATACCAAAAATGCATATATCGTACCTACATGTACATTTCCCTATGTATTTCTCGCACATCCATCTCCATCTCTATCCCACAAAACAAAGATAAAGACAATCTTTCAAATTGTTTCCCAAACTCACGTTAGTTAAACCTATCTTTCTTTCACACTCAACATTCAACACTCAAAACTCAACACCAAGACAAGACACCAACACTTGGCAGTCGGTGAGTGAAACTGGCCATAATAGCTCGAGTCATAAAACATGACCATTCATATTCATATTCATATCATATCAACTTTTCTCTCTCCTCTCACTCTTTCTCACTCTTTGGCTACCCTCAAGTCGTCTCAAGTTGAACGACGTACATATTTACTAGTAGTCCAGTCCAATCCAGTCTCTCGTTCTCGTTATTCTCGCATATTAATCAGCCATGTTCTCGCTCTTCCCTTGTTTAACTTAAATACCTGAAGACAAAAGGGAGACGGAGAGAAAAGGCGATGAAGTGAAGATTGGATTCAATGTGGAGAGAGGCGGAAACTTGGAAGATAAACGACCGACAACCTTTCCTACAGTCGTACTACTACTACAGTATACATAGGTACATACATTTCACATCCTTACGATTAGAGTTTAGAGCAATAAAATATGGACAAATTTAGACGAAATAGGTGTATACTAGTAAGTATGCATATTGTAATGTACATATAGGAAATTCAATAAATTTATGATCCCTTTCAACTCCCAACTACAAACTACAAACTGTATCTACAACTATCAAACTGCAAACGGACTGGAGTCCATAGTTTAACTTTGTAGTTTGTAGTTCATGGTCAAACTCGTTCATTTCATTTGTCAGCCCCATTCATATTCACATTTTCACATTCACATATGTTCACATCACACATAAATTCATAAACTCTCTTCCTTTCCCTCCACCTCATTTCATTCGTTCGTTCGTGTGTCCACAGAATTCCCACTTGAACATACTTACTCAAAATATCAAGGAAATTTACCGCTATTCAAAATATGCATGAATTTCCGCTTCCAGTAAATAGGGAAAACGAAAACGTATTAGTTATTATTATTAACAAGCATGAAACAACAAGAAAATGAAAATGGTAAAGTACGACAAGGAAAAGGTGTAATTTTGAATGCATATTGCATATGAATGGAAATATATATACGAAAATGGACTTTTCGTATGTATAAAATATGGAATTTGACTTTGAATATGGTTCGCCCAGGTATAAAATGGAAACCGATTTCAATTTCACACAGTGCACCTTTTATTTTCTGTTTCTACTTTCTATAATATACGATTGGTTTCTACTTTCTATTCATTTCACAACTGTTCCTCCAGGAAAATTCCCTCTCTCTCTCCTGCGTATCTTTTTTGGATCGAAATGGAAATCATCGTCCTTTGGTGCTTTTGGTCTTTACCGAAAAAATGCCGAAATATTTTTATTATTATTATTATTCTTATTTACACCATTTAGAAATTAGTTTGAGGAGGAGGAAAGCAAACGATAACGATTAGTGACACTTTCCATGGGGTAAATTTTTGAATTTGACACAACCAAGTGCCATCGCCATCGCCATTAAATCACCTTCTTCCTCTTCGTCACCTTCGCCGACAAAGTCCATGATTCGGCTGACTAATGTGAAGACTAATCGATTTTCTCCCGCGTGTATTTATGTACTTCCTTCCATCTGTACTTCTACATTTAGTAGTATTTAAATATGGGTGCATTTAAATTCCAATTAAAATAGGATTTATTTTCGGAACAGAAAAGGAATTTTTGTTAGGGAACGAGAGCCGAAATATGAAATAACTACATTTTTGAGGGAAATTCGTCATGGTTGGAAAATGTTGGAGTTTGACACCGTTTTAACTTTTTTCCAATTTTGTTACCGCCACAAGCCAGAGGCGCACGGTAGAAAGGATGGTTCAGAGTTGCAAGTCGATTAATTGACATTTACTCGCTACTTCGGCTCTTACATTTACTATTTGGACATGATGACTTTTGATATATATTGATGAGATGCAAAAATGATTGAAGATGCAAGACGAACGACGAACGACGAACGAGGGAAAACCAAAACGAAAACGGAGAACGTCAAAAGTCTGAAACTGCCAGAAGACCCAACTCCAAAATCAAAAGGCACAAGAAGAAAACGAAGAAGACGACGACGACGAAGAAGAAGAAGAAGACAGAGATTGATTTCTCGTTCCGTTTGATTTTATATTGCCCAAAGCTGTTTCTCTGTTTCTGTTTCTGTTTCTCATCTTGATGTTGAGTTTGATTGCCAAAGCCAATATAATGTAATATAATATAATATGTGATACTCGATCATTTCACACAGCCTGTGCCAAAAATCCATCCTCTTAACGGTTTGCACATGCAATTCCTTTCCATGTGAAACTCTTTAAGTTTTTTTAATGAGGAAGAAAAAAATGCTAATTGGGCTCCATCTAAAACAAATTTTACTCGGTACAATAGAAAAAAAAGAAGAAAAGAATGCGCCCATTCAAACAAAGAGCAACAGCAAAGACAGTCAAATAAATAGCAAGTGTAATTAATTTCCCACACACACACAATCACATAGAGAAATGGAGAACCAAAGAACGTTTAACTGTTTAACGCATCTGTATAGAGCTCCGTCTCCGTATCATTGACTTGAACGAGCTCTTTGACAAGGATAATTAAAATTAAAAATATGAATATCATTATCCATCAACTTTTTATATATACGATACATATACTGTCTTCAGTTTCAGTCTACGGTTTATCTTTTGCCAGAACCACAACTTTACAACTTCAACTATACACAAGAGCAATTAGTATCTACAAAGTCTGTGTGTCTGTGTATGTACGTACACACTTTGTATATGTACATAGTTTGTGTTTGTACACACACTGGGAGAAAAATGATGAGCCGCAAGGGAAATTTTGATTTTGACAACAGAGAGAAAGAGAAGAGAGAAGAGAGACAGAGCAACAATGCGGAATGCGAATGGGCGAATGCGAATACCAAAGGCAAATGGAAGAAATGTAATGGGAGAAGAAGGAACAAGTGTAAATTTCCGATAGCCGATTGTAGATTGTAGATTGTTTGGGTTGGCACTATGCAAAATGAAACAGAGAGAAATGGAGAAATGTGTCGGAGAACCCATTGAGCTCGCAATCGCAATGGCAATCGCAATCACAATCACAATCAGACTCAAGAGAACAGAAGAACGGGAAATGACAGTATTTACCATTTAATTTCATTAGAGTTTCATCCATCAGATGAAGATGGAAGAATCCTCTTCCTATACGAATTGAATATACGTACTAGTACAAGATCAACTGAATTAATTAGACGAACATAAATCTTCATTTTCTACCAGCAGAGGAGTTCTCTATTCCCCATTTCCATTTATATTGTATATTGTATATTGTATATTGTATATACGAGGAGTCTTCTCTCTGTTTAGGTACTTGTCAATGTCAGTTAACTTGACCGAAAAGCCAAAAATGTAATGTAAAATGTAATGTAAATGGAATGAGAGGATGCGGATGAACAGTCAAAGCAAAGTCGATGGAATGGATGGACTGTCCAATAGCAATAACAATAGCAATAGCCCAAGAGACGAGAAACTCAAAATCCAAACGGTATCTATATTTATTTTGAGTTTGTAGGCATATTTGACCGTGTGCAATTCTCATGGGTTCTTTGATTATTTGCATAGCGTTCCATATCCTGATCCTCCGTGTATTAAGATTAAGTGTATTTAATTATTCGGAATTCAAAATGGAATTCTCAATCCAGACATTTCAACGCATGCAATAGATACTTGACGCTCTTCCACAACTGTTCAACTTTGGCCACGCACAGCTCAAAAGGGAATAATATTTGTAAACGGCGTCGAATCTACACAAAATATTAGTAATTAAAAAAAAATTGTTTGTATTAGCAAAATCGATTTTTGTAATAGAACCATTTTAAATTCCATCCGCTCATTAGGAAATATACAAAAGAATAATGTGAATGCGGAATTTTTAAATAGACTTTTAACATTCATCGTGCTTTTCTGTGAAGAAACTCAAATCCACTAGACTTTCTGTACGTCAGATGCAAAACAGCGGTAGTTCTGTCGAACGGCGTCCAACTCAAACAAATTTCGTATACGTCGCGACGTCACGAACTCCAACAAATTACCATGATTTTCGACAAATACCAGTTAATCGACAAATCACACTATGCAAAATCCAGTTAGGGAAATATGAAACCATATGAAATTATCAAAAAGACTTAATTGTATAGGGTATTTTGTATTGGACTCCGATTATTGAAGCCGGACCGTCATAAAACATATAATTGAATAAATACGGAAATTCATAAATAGAGCCAGACGTGTGGGGGGGACATCCTGAAAAATAAAATGGAAAATGGAACCACATGTGCATTTGTCAATTGTAGTTGTCAATTGTCGTCTCTACGCGTTTGTCGTCAATTGATTCCATTTGGGATCCTCAGTGCAGTGTGATTGTGATTGTGATTGTCATCGTCATTAGTCTCGCGGGCTTGCAGCTGAGCTGAAATAAAAAGCCATTGAACTATCCAACTAAATGTACGATATTAATACCTATATAAAATCCACATACAGACATTTCTTTATAGATTTCACCCCAAAACGGGACAAAACCTCAATCCTCAATCCTCAATAGAAATATACCCAAAAAGCCCCAAAAATCTCCAGCATCCAAAATTCGGAGGATTTTTCCATTTCCCCCAATAAAATCAATTGAATCACTTGAATCACAATCAGACACGATATAACTTTGATTCAATTAAACTACTCAACCGTTCCCAAGTCCCAACGACCTCCCATCATCTCGCCAATCATATCACCATATGTACCTCCAACAGAAAATACCCAGGGTCCTCCAGCTCCAGCTTCCATATATTTGACAATTCGGTCTTCGGTCTTCGGTCGGTTTATACCTTTCTCTTCAATCCAGGAAATTCGACAATGCTTTAAACGATGTGACAATTGCTCCAGGAAAAATCCAAACACACACACA
>JAIUND010005078.1:0-10219 GCA_034699125.1 Gisinianus flammeolus
GAAGTGGTCCCTGACCATGTCAACAATGGACATGTCAATTTTGACTTCCGGTCACTATAGTGAATCAATATTGATTTCATTGTTTAGTACCCCCAATACTGAATTAATACTGATTTCACAATCAGTATTGATTTACCATTTAAGGGCTTCATTCTAAGGGGGCCCTTCAACTTTTCCCCTAAAAAGGTCAACAGTGACCAACAATCAAAAGTGATTTAGCATTACATCATAGGAATCAATATTGATGTCAATTTCAGGTATAGGCAAAAATTTTTGTCATATTGCTAATTGCTAAATAAATTTGGAGTCCAAAAATGGCCTGACACGGCCTGATTGGAGTGAAA
This sequence comes from Gisinianus flammeolus, assembly GCA_034699125.1. NCBI lineage: Eukaryota > Metazoa > Arthropoda > Collembola > Symphypleona > Katiannidae > Gisinianus > Gisinianus flammeolus. The sequence continues at coordinate 345 of JAIUND010005078.1, forward strand.
TTTAGCCTGATCAGGGTTGGCAGGCTGTCAGCTATGAGTGCATATGTATATTTATTTATGTCCATTATCGACGACTAAGCACTACTTAGTACATAAGTACAATGTATTAGTATTAAGTATACAATACAATAATCGAAATGCAAGTTGACGCAGTTGGGGTAAACTCTCTGACATTGGGAAGTGTCAATCGCAGGAAATCAAACAATAGACCAGTACTCATTTACTACATTACTGCTCTAAAAATGTACAATGAATTTTCTTGTCTTATTAAACATTTAGTTGACCTTTTTACTATTGGCAATTCATTCAAAATAAAGGAAGAATGCTCGCACTTGTTTACTTTCTGCAATGACGAATATTTCAGCGATTTCTTTTTCAGTAGGTTAAAGAGTTATTCGTCAATACTGAGTCTTCAATTTTCTGGATTCAAAAGTTTTGCATGAAAAATGATCATTTGGTAATGAAAATTCTGCACATCCCGACTACAGATATAGATTGACAACAAGGTCAATAAGCGAAGAATATACGCATAAAATATTTGTCCAATTGCGTTAAACGATTAATTAATGGACTCTTGTCCATGAATGTGGGGACTAATATAGCTTTTGTGTACTTTTTAACTAGGTATATTTTATGTGTTGAAGCATAATGTGAAATTTAATGGTGTGTTGGAGCAGACAGTTTGGAGCTACATATATACATGTGAAACAAGGAGAGAGGACTGAGAAGTCATCAGCTCAACAACAGTCGGGCGAGAGAAAAGACAAAGTTTTTTTAGTTTCAAGTCAAGTTCAAGATGAGACTGTGAAACGTTCCACAACTTTTCAAATGGAGCCTAAACCATGACTGTTTAGAATTTGGAGATTATTTTGTAAAATATAGGTATATGTGTGTGTTTCTTTCTCTCGGTGTGTGCATCATGGGGGAAAGACAATTGCACGGCATTATTACGCAGTGTACATGTTATGTATATACATGTATATGCATTCACAGCTTGAAATGTTTCGCCTGGAATTATAGTAATTGTGCACAGATAGACGACACACTGTGGATAAGTTACATATAGAGTTTGTTGTGCATAATAAAACTTTTAGTTAGTACTTAGTTTGTACATATGTAGAACTGGATACAATAACGGGTCAGATACCACTATCTAGTTTAAAAGATATTCGAGTTTTCCTTTTGGTCGCTTTGGCGCCACGGCGTTTCTTGATGATTTTTAAATTCAAAAAATCACAAGAAAGAAATCGCCATATATTTTGTTTAAATTTAACTAAAGTTTTTAAATTAATTAAAAATATTTACAATTTTTTTAAAAATTTCTAACTGTTTCTATAAAATAGCCCATGTTTTTGTGCCTATTAATATGCAAAAAAGTGAAAAATGGTATCTGATCCGTTATTCTATCCAGTTCTACATATTTTTCTATTAGTTGGGCCATATTTAGAATTTGAAAACTGAGCTCATCTTTCGTCATGTTGTAGGGGGGAATCCTGTAAAGAATAAGAAACTAAGTATATATGTAGTTGCTTTTAGGTTGGTAGTTTAATATATGTACTGTGTAGTAGGATTCTCTTTACCATTTCCATTCTGTTCATGTCATCTATATGAGCTGGTGGTGTCTTTGGCGTGCAGCCCGTGTTGAGACAGAGTCGGAACTGTCGGAAGTATAGAAAGGATATATAGACACAGACAGAGAGAGAGAGAGAAAAGTTCAGGAGCGTAAATGTTAGCGCAATTTAGAATGAATGCCTTTATAAGCTTTATGTGAGATTTTTCTCTTCCAAAAATGGAAGTCGTTAGAATTGTATTTAACACAGTCAATCTCACGTCTTATAATAAACACATGTATAAGTACATGTATACAAAATGTCAAAAGTCAAAATCAAATAAACGGTTACGAGCGTTAATGGAAACAAGCTCCAAGTGCTTCGAAAATGTATGTATAGAGTTGAAAATATTCCGAAAATCTTTCCCCCTTTTGGTATTCCGAATTCATTATTTATTTTTATATTATCTTTAAATTCCTGGTGCACATTTACAAATCATATATACTATCGGAAATTTTGAAAACCCTTGAACAAAAAAAAGGAGCAGAAAACTCTGAAAAACGTGAACGAATAAAGTCATTTGTATATATACAGATACATATTAAATTGTTGCAATAATGAAGTTGTACGATATGTATATATACAAAATGTGCGTTTCAAGATTATGTTTTGGGGGTTGGTTTAAACCGCTGAGGGTATTTGACAAGTGTAACGTGTCCATTGCCTCATTATTACAGCTGGATGAATATTCTATATGCTCAAGTATATACAAAGAGTGACAACCGTAATATTTTCCTGCTTTTTTTATATATGTACAGCCTATGTAGGTGACAGAAAGTAATTGGACAGTGGAACAAAAGGTTTGAATGCAACGATTCAATAAATATATAATCCCTTTGCCTTTTTTTACAATATATATAAAATCAACCAAGCTCATCTGCGCCACCATGAATGAATTCTGCACCTAAGGTGAAACGAATTAATTTTTTTGTCAGAATTTTTCATATATAAAAAGTATACACGCAGGAAATATATTTATTAGTCTTTTGATCAATCATTTATGGAGAACAACTTTAGAGCAGAGCACATTAAATCACACTATTTCGCTCTGTATACTCTGAATAGTTTTAAAAAATGTTTCGTAATTCAAATTCAAAGAGAGATAGTGATAGTTTTGGAGGTGTCGGAAGTGTAATTCCGGGTCTGGGTGAGAATAAACCAAAAGCGAGATTATTAGGGAAATCCATATTTGGGTTTGTGTCGGATCTGGACACTCAAAATTTTGCCAATTTCCCATCAGAAAAACATCATAAAGACTGTCAAACAAGTTTGAAGGTTTGTGTATATAGGTGTAATTGTGTTAACTCACAATCAGTTAGCTTAACTGAATACATTTAGTCTAAATGATTTAGAACGTTCCAGTAATTATTGTTCTCTACAAATATTGATTCCCCGAAGAAGGTAGCCAAAGTGCCACCGAAAACTCGGATTTAATAAAGATTTCCAAAAGCAATCCACTTCTCCAAATTATTATATTTGTACATGCATATGTAGGTAGGCATGTCGTTTGTATAGGCGTACAGTGTTAAATGACATTTATGTACTTGTAAAAGAAATATTTTCTATTCAACTTTTTTATGAGCTGAGAGAGTTCTATAAAATATGATGATACATCTCATATACATCATAATAAAATCTCTTTTTATAATTTATAACATTGAATTTTATTGTTTTACTATGTATATAGCAAGCTGACCCTCCTCCTCCTCTGGCTTCAATCCATTCATCAGATGCTCGAAGCAAAATGAAATCCAAACCATTTGTTTCAAGTGGTAAAGATGTCACGGTACGTTTGTCTATCTTGGGAAGCATTCCATCAGATTTATACTATTGAGCAAATATACGTATATAGCTTATGCAGATTATAATTGTGCAATAAGCAATATTTACAAATGAACGATAGAACATAGGGGTAATATAATATTTGATATTAGTAAAATATTACATAGTGCAACTGACTATTTGTATTGACTACTAATTTCTTATTGTTGAAATATGACGTAAGAAAAGTCATTGCTAAAAAAGAACATCTGTAGATTCTTATGATTTATGAGTCAATATGGGGATATTTGAAATTTTAATCAGGTTGGATTTAACGAGTATGCCAGCAGTTGTGTTTTTCTACCTCCGCACAGCTTGAAAAGAAACGTTGGAAACACCACTTTACAACATGTGTTCACTGGGCAGTCAAGAATTTCAAGTTATTCAGTCGATGACTTCATACTCCACACAAATGAAAACTTTGGAAAGGTCAGGAGAAAAAAACAAACTTTTTCCATCGTTAATATTTAACTAGGGATTAGGGATTTAACTAAGGATTTGAGTAGAGTTAAAAATTCTTATAATATATAATACTGATATAATATATACTATACGCTTTTTCGCATCTCAATTTCATAGCTGCTCCCACACGTATATATAGAAACTCATGCTGAGAGAATGTTGACGGAAATGTTCCCACTTGTTGAATATTTCATTTCACATAGTGAATATGGATAGATTTTGTGTCTTTGTGTGTGCATAAATGAAAAATAGGCATAAATACAAATAAATACTTGGACTGGACGCTTTCGCTTTCGATTTGTTTTCCCGTATATCTGACTTTTCTAATAACTTTACCTTTACACAATGACAAAAAAAACGGCACAAAATTATGCGTAGACAAAAGTGAACAAAATGAGTATATTGACGGTTTTTTTCATCATTGGATTTGCCATTTGCATGTACATGTGTGATTACGTTATTTTGTATTCCATGTATTCTACCGAATATTAATGAATTTCCAATTTCCCTTGACGATAACAAAGTTGCCCAAACTAGAAGAAGACACCATCAAAGATTAATGTGTCAGTCAATCAGTCGTTTCCCATTTACCATTGTAATAAAAAACGCAATATCCAATGTACTTTGTAGGTACTTTTGGTTTTTAAAATAAAGACTTTTCCCGACGAGCTCATTATATTTATGATACGTAACCATGCGATGAAAGATAATCCGTATACATACGTGTTCCAATTGTAGATGTCTTAATAGCCTATGGAATGCAAAATGTCACAATGTGTATAGCTGGCACAGCAGGCACTTCATTATTATCGTTTATAGGTAACAGTCCTCATGTGATAATTTGTATTCCAATGTATTTGTGTATATAATATACCTGTTCAAATTCGAAATTCGATTGCAATTTTCTCTCAAGGGTTTCAAAGCCACATGATGGATTTTCTATATTGACTTCGGACGAACATATTCTCATTTCTAACGACAAGATTCTTATTCATAAAATTAGGTAGTTGTATTTCACAGTACTCAAATAGAATATTAAGATACCAGCGAATATTTTATATTGTAGTATTGTTAGAATTGTTAGTTGGTCTTGGTTCAAAGTTCGGATATTTTGCAAAGTGTGTTGAGTTATTGTTGAGCTGGAGATGGAAGATATGAAACTGATGAAAGCTCCTTTTTTGGCCTTTGTTTCTTACTACATGTGACGAATAGCAATAATTATTATGAATTACATGCCGTATATAAGATGCGGCATTAAATCCACAAAAGTTTTTGATTTTCTTTGCACGTACGCACACACATACACATGTATATATATAGATATGATACTTCATAATATGTCTCTCTGTATTTCAAGGCTGTTCACAGCTGTTTTGGGGGATTTTCGTATGTATATATACGATACAGCCATACATCACAGGATACACACTCTACACATACGTATACAATTCCTGAAATTGTATAACTAAACAAAAGTGCTCACAATTCTTTCACAGAACGCTGACTTGCCGATGGATGTGACATTTCGTTTCGAGTTCGTTGACTGTAGAGGAGAAAATAGATAGAAATATAAAACAGATGGAAAACAAAAACTTTTTCCCTGTGGGCACATTCATATTATTTCATATGTATAGAGAATGGAGAGTTTTTTCAGTGTTTTTTATTCGGCTACACAAGTACTTGATGAAATTATAACTAGTGCATTTATTTTGACCTACAACTCCACACCTGTTTCTCAGGGGAATAAATCTAAAAGTAGGTATGTAATCAAATTTGCATGCAATTCTCATCCTAAAATTAATTTAGCATATTGTATTAGGAAAATGTCAGAAACATATACATTAAATTTTGACACTGATTACAATAAAGAATAAAATACAGAAGAAATGTATGGAATATGAACTGTGACCAGTTGACGCACTTGTGGAGTAAAAACGTGCTGTATATACACTGTATACACATAATAAAACTGACCATGTGATGAGAAACAATTGAAATGTAAAACGGAATGACAATTAAAGTTTATTCGTCTGGTAAACACACGGTTAAGAATTTCACAGAGTTTTTCATTTTTTGTTTTCACGAGAAAATTCTATCTGTGTAATAATATAGTGAGATGTAATCAAAGGTGGTGTATAGCCACGGGAAAAAACACACACATTATATTCCCCGTTTTATTTATTTACAAAGAAAAGTTATCATCATGTGTAATCTTCTCTCTTCCTTTTCCCTCAACATTTTTTGATATCATTAACCAAACAGCAATAACATTTCTATCTCAATATTACAAAGATATATAACTATGTGCATGTACAATGGCAGGTTGAAGTGTATATACTGATATCCTAAATATGGGAAGAGAGAATACCTCTGGCTCTAACGGCCAATCTTATAGGTATAGATTATAAAATATAGTTACATACATATGTATACTGATCGTCATCCTTCTTATAGCAAATATATATATAGGGACTAACAACATTTCGGTAGGACAAACAAATAACGACATATAAAAAAAAATTACAGAAAAAAACCAGTATTATTCACATTCACGTTGTTGATCGTTGAATTTACTCTACCAACTGACAACTGAGACTGAAGGATTAAGTGCAAGTGGCCAAAATTTGTGAATTGTGAACTTGAACAGGGAAAAAAGGAGCAATGCAGTCCGTGGTGCAATGTGCGTAACATGCTTTTGTATTTTCATTTTGTATTGTCTTTTTCCATTATGTTATGCTATATATATATATATATATGAAATGAAATGTACAAAAAAATCATTATTACTTTACTTATACTAATCCCAATCCCTATAGCTTTATAGGCACATTACATCTATATTTGAAGGCAAACTTTGAGTTTGAGCACGCAAAAACCCTTAACCTACGCTCTTCGTCTTATTGTTTTCCATCAACTTACAGAAAGACAGAAACTATCTGTATACAAAGAGAAAAGTTACAGTACATATAATCTGTGATCCATAAAATGTTTGAATATATTTTCCGCGTGTCTATATAATCTTCTGTACTCGAGTCATCCATATAGATAAAAGGAGTAATCTCAGGTTGGCTATCACAAAATTGTGATTGCATAACTAATGTTACCAGGAACACATTTGATGACTATGACATTCAAAATATCTGTCTATACACACACACATTGTAATTAGTATACTGTAGTATAGTCTGTATAGTATACAAATGTACTTATACTATACATACATAGTCGTAATAATACACACTTTTGTACGAGTCGTTGTTCTCTAAATCACTCGCCATACATACGATGGATGGTAAATGTAAAGTGTCCAAGTAAATACTAGTACTTGGTTTGTACGTTTATCTCGCAAATATTGGAAAAGTAAATAAGTACAGATACTTGAGATACTCCGTGTATACTTTGTAAATACAAGAGAGATAAAATATCAAATATCAAGTATCTACTAATTAGATTAAAAAGTAAAACAAATATATGCAAAATGTGAACAGTTGAATATGGAATTGTATATCTTCAGTAGACATATTTGTCCTCTAATCTTTTCTATATACTCATGCATGAATCTCAAAGGTTCTTTCCCTTAAATACGCTTTGTTTCTTAAGGCAATCGCAATGGGGATCGGTATGAAAGATGAATAAGTATTAAGTACTACAAGGGTACCTTAAAAACCTTCTTAAGGCAAGTACCTCAAAACTCTTTATTTTGGGCTGGTTTCTTCGAAGGATATGTTGGATTTTTTCCTACGTGTGTTATACATACTGAGAAATATGTGTGGACAGTGTTCACTGGACACATTTGTATATTACTAAGGTCGGTTTGTTCTTCATCCTCGAGCATGCACACATATATAATACTTACACAATAATAATGTGTATTTTCTCTGTGAGCCAGTTGGTAGATGTGTTATTACGCACCATACACACATCCGTACTTACGAAGGGAATATAAGTATGTAAGTACATATACATAGGTACTGTTTTGAGCTAGACTCTCGACTCGACAGCACGACGGTTGGATTTCTCTCCTCTCGTATATTTTTCAGCTCTCGTTTGGTTTGTGCTCTTTTATTCACTTCCCTTTTTACTTGACTCTCGACCGGACGAACTTTTGTCAATTTCCCTCCCAAATATTTTGTGTAATTTTTACTACATTCAACATTCTTTCTGTGTTGTTCAACTGTGAATTTGACTACAGGTTTTGAAATTTGGATTTTTCTTTGGATCTGTGTGTGGTAAGAAGTTTGAAGAATTTGACAGGTAATTGACAATTATTTACTCGTTTAAGTAATTTCTGAATACCTTTCTCAAAATCTGATTTTCGCGTGTGTTTTTGTGTGTTTTCTCCTGCCTGTTAATTGTCATCGGTTTCAATATTTTGGTGTTCACAATCGCATAAACTTTGTTCGAAGATTGTAATTTGTATTGTCAATTGTGCCTACAAGTGTGTATAGAATAGTATATAGATACATACTGGTATTGTTGAAAGGTGAGTTTCTTGGTCATTTTCAACGGACATTTCGTTTCTGGAAGGTTTTGAAGAGTTTTTTTTTCCTTCGGCATGGCAGTTGACAGTTGGGTTTTTAAAATGGAATATATATCTTTTTGAGGAATTTTCCTACCCTGTGCCTGTCCTTGTTTTTATATTGCAAAGTGTATTATATATTATATATAGATTTTATCTGCATTGCAGATTCTACAGTTCTTTTTGTTCATTATACACTCTTAAGTATGCATATCACAAGAAGAACTTGTAAAGAATAATATAAATATAAGTATACGAAATAGGAGACAAAAAGGCAATGTCGTCGACGAGACATTGTGTGGTCTCCAAAAAAAAACCTTTATATTGAGTTTTATACTTTGTATACTATCTTTGCAGAATATATATTATATATATACACAGAGTGTTCTTGTTGTATCTCTTTGATACAATTTTTCCCTATTATTATTAATGTCATCTGAATAATAGACTATCATTTTTACTACAAAGGAGAGGATCTGAAATGTTATTGTTGATGATGACAGTTGATTTATGCATCAACAATTAATCCTTGTATTAAAATGTACTTGAATTTCCGGTTACCAGTTTTGATCAATCAAAAAAAAGTTGATAGAGATTTTTTTGAAAGTAGAGCACTATTTATATATGTATATTTAGGTTATTTATTGGTTTACATTCTTCATGTAATTTCTGAAAGATATTTTCCATGTAATTAGATACGGAATTAATTTGTGGTTGAAAGGTTCTCAATTTAGTTTTTTTTGCCTTATCATCCACGGCGTGGATTCCACACCGTTATCATTTTGGCTGGAGCGAAACTAGTAAAATTTGCACGCAGTCTGCGAAAAAAGAGTCAAATGCCAAGGGTTTAGTCGTCTAATGGTTTATGGGTTTGTTCAAGTATGCCAAATGCCAATACACACTCAACTAGCATGTATACATGCATCGACTTGTTTGTTTGTTCAGTAGAGAACTACTTAATGTAAGATCATCATATTATTATCGCTCAAATGTTGTATAGAATTAATGAGAGAGTACAGATACAACAGAGAGACTGTAATTTTTCCACCCATTAGTACTGGTTTATGAGCTCTGAAATTTCTATGTAATCGTAAGGTTGAAGTAATTCGATTCTTACGTACCATTAAAACGAGTAAAAAAAACCCACAAATTGTGTCAAAATAATAGGATAAAAAATCTCATGAATCCTATAATATATTATTGACAAAAATACCAAATAATGATGTATAAAAACAACTTATGATTAATCCGCTTGTAACTTGTAAACTATTTATGTAAGCGTATAGTTGTTTCATTATAAATTTGTGAGCTTGAACTTAACGTGTCGTTCCTTCTGAGATGACAAACACGTAAAAAACATTGCCCTTGAACTCGGACATACATGCATTTACTATTTCTCTTATATTATTTTTCTATTAGGTATAATGAGAGAGAGAGAGAGAGAGAGAGAGAGAGAGAGAGAG
>JAIUND010005079.1:0-10219 GCA_034699125.1 Gisinianus flammeolus
TTGGACACGCAAAACTCTTTTTCACTATTCGTGGCTTTCCTTGTCCATTCTTTGCCCTTTTCCTTTTCGTTTTACCGCCGTCCTTTTTCCCTCTTCGTTTGACTTTGGAACTCGGCTTGGTTTTAGCTGGAGGAGAAGGAGGAGCCCATTCATCATCCTCCTCCTCTTCGACATCCTCATCATCCTCATCCTGGTCCACCTCAGAAAATTGAGGTGACGACGGAATCGTCATAAACTGATTCTCCTCCTCCTCTTTTTCCTCCTCATTTTCCTCCTCCTCATTTTCCAATTTCACTTCCGGTGTCTCCACGGCCACAATGTGTGCTGGTTTTGAAGGGCTGAGTTTGTGATGTGTATTGTGATTATTTTTATGGGGATGGAGATGAGCCAGGAATTGACGGAGGCTTGAGAAAGCAGAATCACAGTTTTGACAGCGGACTCGAATTCCGTCGTCGTCAATCGCCAGACAGCCTTTCCAGTCCAGTGGTCCATTTGAAGCCGGATTTGACCCAGAATGATGATGACATTGACAACGGTGACTGGAGAAGTCGTTGGCAGTGCGGAAAATGGTCAAACACTCGTAGCAAAATCCATCGAGTAATTTGAGTGTCAACTTTGGTGGTGGTGGCAATTCCCCACTTCCGGTTCCAGTCCGTCTCACATTCTTAATATTTACAGTCTCCTCTCTTCCTTTTCTCCTCTTTATCGTATCTTCTTTTGTACTCCTCCGTTTTTATCATGTAAGTACTAGAGAAATAAAAGGAAACATAAATTATAAAATCCAACTCCAAAGCGATAAGGAAATTTGGATTCGCCATGGCGACTTTTATATAGTACAAATTCTGTTATTATAGAATTTCTACCAAGTTTCAAGGTGTGAATTTCTATATTCGTAAGTCTATAGCGTATCGCTAGAAATTCACATTATTAATACTTATAATTACTACTATAAAATTATTCGTGATCTGTTACAAAAGTATTGGAATTTCGGGATTTGTATATATATATATTCGTACTGGAAATGTGATGAAGAATTCCTTAATTCCAACTTGGAATTGTCAAGAGACAAAATTAATTGTAAATGTGGAAATGTATCAGAAATGTTTTAGTTTTCACATCCGATGTTTGTCTCGATTTAATCGTATTACATTCTCCACACAGCTGAATGACGAACGAGAAGATGAGGAATACACAAAGTAAAATTAAAATACAGACAATTGTACAGTTTATTACATTTTAAGTTATTTGAGAGCAAATCAATGTACACAAACCTTTTCTTTCTCGTAAATGAAAAGAGAATTGTCAAATTGTAAATTGTGAATCACAATTTGTGATGAGATCTCTGGCATTTGAATTTGAATTGGATAGAAAAAGTTTGCGCACATGGAGCAAGGACGACGAAGAAAGTGTTTCCTCACTCTCATTCATTTCTCTCTATAAATCTTTCTCTCTCCTCTTCTGTGAAATCATATAGTCTATCAAAATAAATCATGGTCAAAGTCTAGACTATTTTAAAATGTACAATAATTGTTCATTTTTCCCTTGGTAAATGGAAACTTTTATAGCCAAACATTTAATCGTAAGTAAATAAATATTTATATGAACAATATTTTACAAATTATGTAGCCAGAGGATAATATGAATACAATGAAATTTCTTTTTGCTTTAATGTTAATACTGATTATATTAATTTGTACTTTTTTAATTAATGCATTACAATCGGATGATCCTTGAGATTATGATTCACGAGTTGTTCTTTATTCTTTGGTCGTGTAGGCTTTTTTGTGGGGACAGAGTGAGTTTGAATTTGGATGTGGAGTTTGGTGGAGGACGAAAAGGCTCTTGAACACACCTCACAAATGAAATTACGGATTTCGCTCGTGAACACATCGAATGTGCTTCCGAAGATGTCCGGCGGCCACGGACTTGCCACAATGTGGACAAATTGCCCTCCTCTCGCTTTCGCTTAAGTGTTCCCTCGAGTGATCCGAGAGATTGCTGGATCTGTAGAATGCTTTGGAGCAACCCGGGAAAGGACAGACGTAAGATTTGATTCGGTCCGCCAGATGAATCTTTTCGTGGGATTTGAGGAGTGTCATGTGGCGGAAGGATTTTCCGCAGACGTGACAAATGACGGCAACAGCAGCCTCCGGTGGTCCATGAATTGCCTTCCCATGTTTACGCATGTGGGTTTGTAGTTTGAAGGTCAAGTGACATCCGGGTTCGGGACATTGAAAAGGTCGCTCTTCCTGATGAGTCGCGGCCGTGTGCTCTTTTAAACCGTTTCGGCTGCGAAAAGTCCTGGAATGAAATGAATGCAAATTTATATGATGATGAATCCATATGTGTGTGAACATTGACAATGAAGAATGAGTAGAATGATGATCAATGAATAGAATGGAGGAATTATACCTGGAGCATCCTGGATGGTCACAGGTAAACGGTCGTGGTGGCTCCGGCATATGGGACAGGATGTGATGGTCCAGGGAATAAATGTGGGTAAATCCGGCTCCACACGTCGGATGTGGACATGGAAATTTATGAACGGACTGAATTTCATTTCCGGGGGTCTTTTCTCCACTGCCCGAATTGGCCTGACTCTGAGAATGAGTAGAAATGTCCAGGAGGACTTGATGTGTGAGCAAATGAAAATCCAGCTTGATTTGATCATGGAATTTCCTGGTGCAGTTTGGACACCCAAAATTCTTTATCCTCTTTCGCTTCCGCTTTTCCTTTTCCTGTCCATTCTTTGCCTTCATCCGTCTCGTATTCGTATTTTCACACTTATCTTTTCCTTTTCCTTTTCCCTTGAATTTGGAGATGGTCTCGTTTTTAACTGGAGGAGAAGGAGGAGTCCACTCGTCATCCTCCTCCCCTTTGATACTCTCATTATCATGGTCCACCCCTGAAAATTGAGGTGACGATGGAGTCGTCATGGACTGATCCTCGTTTTCCAATATCGCTTCCGGTTTCTCCATAGCCACAATGTCTGCTGGTTTTGAAGGGCTGAGTTTGTGATGTGTATTGTTATTTTTATGGGGATGGAGATGAGCCAGGAATTGACGGAGGCTTGAGAAAGCAGAATCACAGTTTTGACAGCGGACTCGAATTCCGTCGTCGTCAATCGCCAGACAGCCTTTCCAGTCCAGTGGTCCATTTGAAGCCGGATTTGACCCAGAATGATGATGACATTGACAACGGTGACTGGAGAAGTCGTTGGCAGTGCGGAAAATGGTCAAACACTCGTAGCAAAATCCATCGATTAATTTGAGTGTCAACTTTGGTGGTGGTGGCAATTCCCCACTCCCGGTTCCGGTCCGTCTCTCATTCTTATTTACAGTCTCCTCTCTTCCTTTACTCCTCTTCATCGTATCTTTTTTTGGTACTCCTCCGTTTTTACTATATAAAAATGACACATTCAGAAAATGTAAACAGAATTGTGAATCCAACGACAAATTTAAAATTGGTACTACTACAAATCGTTAAACCCCTATTTTATGAATTTCTCAAGGAGGAAATTTTGAAATTTTGGAATTTTAATTAGGATCACCAAAAGTATTACCTAAAATAAAACAATTACTAAGGAATTATATAGGATTGATACCAAAAGAGCGGAAAAAAGAATTAGTATAAGGAATTGGAATTAATAGCAAAAAGAATTACCTAGAATTTTCATTAGCTAAAAATGGAATTATACAACACTGAACTGACAAATGCAAATGTGGTTTTCACTTTCACACCAGATTTTCTCACAGGTCCCTCTTTGCACAAACAATCAATTACAATCAATCAATTCGGATTTTCGGTTTTTTACAATCAATCACAATCCAATTTTTTGCAGAAATTTTTTTTTCCAATCAATCACAATTAATTATTCGAATATTTGAATTTTTTACAATCAATCACAATCAAGTTTTAAAATCCGATTTTTGTCTGATTGTCCAATTTATTGGACAATCATTTCCAATCATTACATATACCCTATGTATTAAAATTTTTCCAATCAATTACAATCAATCTTTCGGAAAGATTGAAATGTTACAATCTATCACAATCAATTAAAAGGTTGTGATTGATTGTATGATTGGACAATCAAAAAAACCGGAAATGATTGTTTGATTGTCAAGTGGGACCTGTGGATTTTCTTCTCCATTTATCCTCACATTTTCCTCCAACTGGATGAATGACGATAAGATGAAGGAAATGCAGTACAAAATACAGAGAATTCTACACTTCAATTGGATCGAGTGCAAATGAAAAACCTCCAAACCCTTTTTTGTCAGAGGGTTTAAAAGATAATTGTCAAATTGTAAATTGGGATGAGATTTCAGAGATTTCTTTCCGTTTGAATTTGAATTGAATGAAGCTCCCGCAGCTGTGGAGCAAGGACGAAAAAGTTTCCCACACTCATTTCTCTTTTTCCTCCTCTTCTTCTCTGTCGGTGTACGAAAAACGGAAAATTGGAAAACCGTACAGCGACATTCAATGTAAAGTGTATATACTTGCGTTTTGGTTTTATTATATAAAGGAAGTATAGGCAAATTCAAATTCAAATTAAATTTTAATCACGTTTCAATGACGTTTTAATTTGTACTTTTTTCCGCATCATTAAAACATCAAAACAATTAAGAAATATAGCGATGAGAGATATTTTTTCAACACTATATAAATTGCGATTGTAATTCCAGTCTCCATTCAATTCAATTGTTTTATTTACATAGAAATAAATGCATATAAATACAATCAAAAATCTTCTCGGGCCCTCATTTTTTTAATACGAAACATAAACAGAAAACAGAAAACAGAAAAATTGACAAAACAAAACATTAATTCAAATCCACTGGATGAACCTTAATATTGTGATGGACGAGTTGTTGTTTGGTCGTGTAGGCTTTGGGGCAAATTGAACAGGCGAATAATCGCTCGCCCGTATGACTTCGCATGTGAACGGTGAGATTGTACGAACTGTGAAAGGCCTTTGCACACACATCGCAAATGAAATTGCGGATCTGCTCGTGAACGCCCCGAATGTGCTGAAGAAGACGGCTATACGCCACGGATTTCCCGCAATGTGGACAAATTTCCCATCGCTCACTTCCAGTTAAATGTGATCTGGAGTGTTTGGAGAAAGAGCTGGAACTGTGGAAGGCTTTGGAGCAACCCGGGGCGCTACAAATGTGGGATTTAATTCGATTGACCATGTGAACGGCCGAGTGACCTTTGAGGATTATTTTGCTCCGGAAGGATTTGGAGCAGATGGGGCAGATGACAGACTCTCGCGGTCCATGAACGTGCCTATGTTTATCCAGATTGGATTTGAGTTTGAAGGTCAAGGAGCATCCGGTCACGGGGCATTGAAAAGGTCGCTCTTCCTGGTGAACTGAGGCCATGTGATTCTTCATACCGTCTCGGGTGCGGAAAGTCCTGAAAGGAAATGAACGCAAATTTACATGATGAATGAAATGAATCCATCCTCCCACAGATATCACATGACGTCACATTTATTATGACAATGACAATGACAATGAAGAATGAATAGAATGATGGTCAATGCAATGGAATGGAGGAATAACCTGGAGCAGCCGGGTTGTTCACAGGGAAACGGTCGAGGTGGAACCGGTGGCACTGGTAGATGCGTCAGTATGTGATTTTCCAGCGACTTTCTCGTGGCAAATCCGACGTCACACGTTGGATGTGGACATGGAAATTGACTGGCGGAGGAGGAGGAATCGGAGGATGGACGTGTATTTCCTGGCACTGTTGTTTCTCCATTGTTGGAATTGACCTGACAATGAAATTGAGTGGAAATGTCCAGGAGGACTTGATGTGTGAGCAAATGATTATCCAGGTTCATTTTACTACGGAATTTCCTGGGGCATTTGGGACAAGTAAAACTCTTTTTCCGGATCACTCGTGGCTTTCCGTGTCCAGGCATTGTCCTTCCCCTTTTCGTTTTACCACCGTTTCCTTGTTCTTTTACTTTTACTTTTACTTTGGAGTTGGACTCATTATTAGCTGAAAGAAAATCTGAAGGAGGAGTCCATTCGTCATCCTCCTCCCCTTTGACACTCTCATTATCATGGTCCACCGCAGACAATTGAGGTGACGACGGACTCGTCATGGACTGGTCCCCCATCTCCTCTTTTTCTTTGCCCTCTTCCTCATTTTCTAGTTTCAATTCCGGTGTCTCCACGGATACAATGTCTGCTGGTTTTGATGGGATGAGTTTGTGATGTGTATTATTATTATTATTATTATTATGGGGATGGAGATGAGCCAGGAATTGACGGAGGCTGGAGAAAGCAGAATCACAGTTTTGACAGTGGACTCGAATTCCGTCGTCGTCACTCGCCAAACAGCGATTCGAGCCCAGAGGTGGATTTGAAGCCGGATTTGACCCATTATAATGATGACGACATTGACAATGATGGCTGGAAAAGTCGTGGGCGGTGGGGAAAATGGTCGAACATTCGTAGCAAAATCCATCGCGTAATTCGAGTGTTAACTTTGGTGGTGGTGGCAATTCCCCACTTCCGTTTCCAGTTCGTCTCCCATCCCCAAGCAAAGTCTCTTCTCTTCCTTTACTCCTCTTCATTGTATCTTTTTTTGTATCTTTACTCCTCCGTTTTTATCGTGTAAGTATAGTTACTATAGAGAAATAAAAGGAAACAAATTGTAAAATCCAACTCCAAAACGATAAGGAAATTCGGATTCGTCATGACTTTTAGTCACATTATTAATACTTATTATTATTAACATTATTACTAAAAAGATATTCGTGAGCTGTTACAAAAGTATTGGAATTTCCGAATTTCTATATAATATACACCTAATACTGAAAATGTGATGAAGAATGAAGAATACAAACTTGGAATTGTGAAGAGACAAAAAATTAAATGAAAATGTGAAATGTGGTTTTCATACCCGATAAGTATTTTGTTCCATTTTAATCTGACATTTTCCACTATACTGAATGACAAACGATATAAGGTGAGGAGGTTTCGAATAACACAAAGTCAAATACACACAATTGTACACAGTTTAAGTTATTTGAGCCTCAAATTTTGAGGGCAAATCAATTAATGCACACAACCCTTTTGTTTCTCGTAAATGCAAAAAGAATTTTAAATTCTCATTGTGTGAAGCAGTCTTGTATAATTGTTTTGGTAATTCTGTGAGAATAGATTTCAGAATTAGGTACTAATAAGAATTATCTAGAATTATAGAATCACCAAAAGCATCGGTATAAGAAAGAATTACTAAGGAATTTGAATTAACACAAAATTTCCAAAAAGAATTGGTTCAGGAATTGGAATTTCCAAAAAAAGAACTATACCCCAAAGAATTAGGGATTCCCCCTATTTTTAAATTTTCAAGGGGGAAATTTTGAAATTGGAATTAGAATTACCAAAAGTATTACCTAAAAGAATTACTAAGGAATTAGGATTACCAAAAAATTTCCAAAAAGAATTAGTAATGAATTGGAATTAGCAAAAAGAATTACCTAGAATTAGGAGTACCAAAAAGTGGAATTATACAACACTGGTGTGTAGAGATTTTTTCCATTTGAATTTACATTGGATGGAAAAGTTGCCGCACAGTTGTGTGGAGCAAGGACGACGAAAAGTTTTCGCCACACTCATTCATTTCTCTCTCCTTCACTATATTTATTGTTAGTATACATACTTATTTACTTACTTCACTCAAGCATCTCTTCTGTTACATAATGTGTCCATTAAAATTGGTCGAGTCAAAGGTTAGAAAATTTTAAAATGTACAATAATAATTGTTAGTGTTTCCCCACGTGGCAAATGGAAACTTGTAGCCAAAGAAAGATTTAATCGTAAATAATATTTGGACAATAGTTTACAATCCATAATAATAGCGTGATGATTAATAATAATAATAAATAATGAATACAAATGTCTTGTTCTTTCATTTAAATACGGATTATATTTGTATTAATTTGTACTTTAATTAATCCATTGCGGTTGGATGAAGCCGGAGATTGTGATTGACGAGTTGTTGTTTGGTCGTGTAGGTTATTTGGTTGGGGCCAAGTGAACAGGAGAATAATCGTTCGCCCGTATGACTCCGCATGTGAACGGTGAGACTGTAATGGTTTTGGAAGGCCTTCGCACACACATCGCAAATGAAATTGCGGATCTTCTCGTGAACACATCGAATGTGCCTGAGAAGTTGACCGTAGCTAAAGGATTTCCCGCAATGTGGACAAATTTCCCACCCCTCACTTCCACTTGAGTGCTTCCTGGAGTGGAAGGAGAGTTGACCGGATGTGTGGAAGGCTTTGGGGCAAGTCGGGACGGGACAAATGAAGGACCTGACTCGATTGGTCAGATGAATGACCGCGTGATACTTGAGGTGACTTTTGTTCTTGAAGGATTTCGTGACGACGGGACAAATGACGGCAGCCTCCGGCGGCGCATGAACATCCCGCCCATGTTTAGTCAGATTGCTTTTGAGCTTGAACGAGAGGGAACATCCGGGTTCCGGGCATTGAAAAGGACGCTCTTCCTGGTGAATCGAGACCTTGTGAACATGTAAACTTCTCGGGTTGCGAAAAGTCCTGGAATGAAATGAATGCAAATTTATATGATGATGAATCCATATGTGCTGTGAACATTGACAATGAATAGAAGAATGAATAAAATGATGGTCAATCCATATGGAATGAAGGAATTACCTGGAGCAGCCGGGATGGTCACAAATAAAGGGTTGCGGTGGCTCCGGCATATGGGACAGGATGTGATGGTCCAGGGAATAAATGTGGGTAAATCCGGCTCCACACGTCGGATGTGGACATGGAAATTTATGAACGGACTGAATTTCATTTCCGGGGATCTTTTCTCCACTGCCCGAATTGGCCTGACTCTGAGAATGAGTGGAAATGTCCAGGAGGATTTGATGTGTGAGGAAATGGAAATCCAGCTTGATTTGATCATGAAATTTCCTGGGGCAGTTTGGACACGCAAAATTCTTTATCCGCTTTTCCTTTTCCTGTCCATTCTTCGCCTTCATCCGTCTCGTATTCGTATTTTCACACTTATCTTTTCCTTTTCCTTTTCCCTTGAATTTGGAGATGGTCTCGCTCTTAACTGGAGGAGAAGGAGGAGTCCACTCGTCATCCTCCTTCTCTTTGACACTCTCATTATCATGGTCCACCTCAGACAATTGAGGTGACTGATTATTTTCCTCCTCTTTCTCCACGTCTTCTTCCTCATTTTTCAATATCGCTTCCGGTGTCTCCACGGCCACAATGTTGTCTGGTTTTGTTGGGACGAGGTTTGGATATGTGTTATTATTATTATAATGGGGATGGAGATGAGCCAGGAATTGACTGAGGCTGGAGAAAGCAGAATCACAGTTTTGACAGCGGACTCGAATTCCGTCGTCGTCACTCGCCAGACAGCCATTCCACTCCAGCGGTCCATTTGAAGCCGGATTTGACCCATTATCATGATGACGACATTGACAATGATGACTGGAGAAGTCGTGGGCGGTGGGGAAAATGGTCAAACACTCGTAGCAAAATCCATCGAGTAATTTGAGTGTCAACTTTGGTGGTGGCAATTTCGCATTTCCGGTCGTCCGTCTTCCATCCCGCGTTTCTTCTCTTCCTTTTCTCCTCTTCATCATCTGTTGTTTTTTACACCTGTGTGCGTTTTACTGCACAAAAGGACACGAAGGAAATATAACAGAACAGAATTGGTATTTATTTATAGAGAAAATAATCATTAAATCCGGATTTGTCATGACTTTTGACTTTCAAGTTTGAGTGTTAGGAAATAACATGAGCAATTAAGAATTTTATTATTATCTTATTATGATGGACAAACATTTTGATGAACGGATATACAAATCATATATATATATAAAGCATAAGAATTTATATTATACCTGCTGAAAATAGGAAGAAGAAGAACTTGCTCAAACTTGGAATGTGTATGGTAAAGGGACGGACAAAATTACGTGTAAAATTAACACTGTAAATGTAATGTACCGCGCTATCACTTTATAAGTAATGCGAATCTTTATATGACTCACCGATGGCTGTCTGCCATTAAATGTCAACTACTCAGAGTTTTACGGTATTTTTTTACTGGTGGTAAATTTAAAAAAATTTGGATATTTTTAATAATTACGATTCACAAAATCAACTTGTTTTTTGTGTTTAACCACAGTTACATCATTTATTTAG
>JAIUND010005080.1:0-10215 GCA_034699125.1 Gisinianus flammeolus
CATATCGTCGGCTAAGTTCCATAACCCTGTATTATCATTTGGCCCTGGAAGGCGCATACTGCACGTTAGCATATATGAACACGCACGCACATTCGCCTTCTGGGTCACAGGGTGGCCCAGGTGACCGAATTTGAGGTCAAATGGGACAAAAAAATGACTTTTTTCAAATTTTTTTACGAATTGACTAAAATCAAATAAAAAATTTAATTTCATGGTCTGTTGACAATATCCATGTTAGACCACGGGTCACGGAACTGAAGTTGGAGCGTTGCTATTGCATGGAAACGGCGCGCGGCGACTTGCGAAGGGCTCGACACATGAATTTACCAAACAGACGCTGTTTGTATTGTAAAGTTAATCTAATGGCACATGACCAATCCCTAAATTGTCCAAGTCCTGCTGTCCCAGAGGTCAACCGTGACCATAAAGGACTCGAATATTTTAAAAAATGAGAATTTTTTGAGGAATGCATGGAATTGAATGCAATTTGGATTTCACGCAGAATTGAAGTAAGATAGGAAGGAAAACGTCAAAGTTTATACTTATGCCAGCCAGCGCACCAAAGCAATTATAGCCAGCATACTTAAATTAGGTCCGAGAAAAGAAAAGGAAGCGAAACAAAATTAGATCCGAGGAAAATAAGGGCAGCAGAACTTAAAAAGGTCCAAGGCGAGCGCGCGCGAAGCGCGAGCAAAAAACAGCAGATGTTCCGTTTTCTTGGGAGCAGAAAATAATTATATTTTATACTAAAAATTCGGTCAGTAGTTTGTCGGATGGATAGAAGTATTAGCCCGCCGTGAAACGGGCTACCCATCCATAGTTTTTTACTCTATACGACTGATAATTTTGTATGTGTATAATACTTGATAGGTAGTTTGAAATTTGAAATTATTTAAAGTATATAAAACGGACGTGTATATCATACAATGTATGCACAAACAGCATTGTAAAACACTAAAACAGGTGAAACGAGAGAAATATGGACAAGAATTGTAGTTATTGTGTTTTATTGATAGGAGAAAATCATAAAAAAAGTCATAAAATATTTATTACTTAATTGGTTCAGACCATGAGCCAAAAGGGTTGTCTCGATCTAAGGCTTTTTGTACGTACATGCGATGCCCTTTGAAAAATTTCAATTTATGAAGAAATTGGAGCTGAAATGCGTGAATAAAATAATGAATTGCAGAAATAGTCGTTTTTTTATGACCACTATATAAGTACTTACCTTCCCCACCTCCTTTCATTGTAAAATAAAGATAGAGTTCCCCATCCACATCATGCAATTCAGATGCCTGCGTAAGTATATATAATAATATAATATATAATATTATGTACATACAGGCGAGGAAAGCACAAAACAAAATTGTAAATGGACTATTAATTCCACTACACTATAATATCGTCATCCGTTCTAACGTTGAATGAGAAAAACAAAGGGAATGAAATTGGTTTTGGAAAAACGTGATTATAAGTATATATATGAAATTATAGATGTTTAGAAAGTTTCCATTCCAATATAAAATTAAAACTCACCCAGACATCTCCAAAGTCTCCTTGTGCTGTGAAAATAACTTTTTCTTCAGCAACTTCGGGACGAAAACTAGTTAAAGTACGACTCCTGTAAGCAGTGATTGAATGTACCGCATCCGTTGACAGCGTCAAATAGTAGAAACCTGAACGCTGATCGAAAAAGACACCGGGGTCTGCGGAATTACCTGAAAAAATGGGATTTGTAAAGTTTACGCCGTTTACTGATCCACTGGGAAAGCACAAAGTACTGACGAATCCGAATAAGATTATTTTGAATAACGACGAGTAAATCATTTTAAAATTTAAATCCATAATATGACTATATATAATATATTATGGTTTTGTCTTGTTTTAATAGAAATAAATTATAAACGCTCTGTTGCTTCCCCCGTAATAAAATTTCAATGAAAATCAAAATGTCTATAGATAGTCCTCGGATTGAAAAGGGTTAGACATAAGTTAATTAATACTTGAACCTTTTATTATTATTAATAGTAGATATAGCCGTTTTTAAATCCTAATTATTAAATTCCGTGTATATATATCCATCATATCTTCGATCCATATGTGTCATATGTCATATCTATATGTAATTAAGTGTATAGGTTCATTTGACGTTGATTTATTACTCCTTCATTCATTCAATTGTCAATTGTCAAGTGCTTTCCAGAGTAAATAAATAAAACATATTTTTGTAATATAGTTATTTCGTATTAGAAATATATGCTATACAAAAATATTTTTTATTTAGAAATGTTCTATACATATATATATACCTACACAGATTTCAAAAATCCTATATATATATATAAGTACATGAGACAGCGACATTTTTTGACACAAGTGTGACATTGATATACTTAGTATATTTCTTGCATTTATATGTATACATATTTTGTCCTTTCTCTCACAGTAGTATAATTAGTCATTTGTACGGCGTGTGCTACTTGAATTTACATATTATACTGACGAGGCGATCGAGTTTCAAAAATTAGGAAATGCGTAGTATTTCAAATGTGACTTTTAATCATTTATTGAAGAAGGATGAGCATATATGATTAAAACGTTTGAAAAAAAGTTCACACCTGTGCGATTATAGTTTGTGTGCTCGACATTTGCTTGTGGGATTGTCAAAAAGTGTATGTGCAATACATTGTATTTATATACATACATATAATATATACTTATATATATGTATAGCGCATGCATTTTCCATACAAGTGTGATGGAGCCGGGACCAAATCCCTTTTTTTCAGAACACGATACATAAAAGCATTAAGGATATAGTCGGATAAAAAGTGTTGTATATATGTAAATATAGTAAATGTTAGTGGACCCATTTGAGACTCGTGTGCGGAGGAATATTTTTTCAAGTTAAAACTCTACCTAAATAAATACATGGGTATAGCTATATAAGTTGTACGTTTTTTGCAATATAGTCTTCCATGTGTATATGTGTACGGACAAAAAGTCTCTGTATAGCCTGGAAGCGAGTATATAGAGCTTCAAGGTCATCCATTGCTCGGTATGTGAGGACAATGACCAGATGGAAATGCGACGATGAGGAAATATAAATTGAAAATTATTTGCAAGAAAATGGACCCAAATTATATCCACTTGCGTACATTTCCAAACTAATTTTTCTTTCTTTTTTGCAATTCTGTACTTACTATACTTATACGTACAACTTAATACTTATTACGTGATATTGAATACAAAATATAAAGAATGATTGTGTATACATTTTACTATACAATATGTTTTAGTTAAACCATGGAACACATATGTCTTCATATGTCTTCTATGTGTAATAAATTTCCTCTTTGATTTAAACCATATATATAGCTATCTATATAGACTTCTTTATGAAATTAAAGATAGTTGTATAGCAGCATATACAACAAAGGAAATAAAATTATCATTGCAGTTTTCTCTCATATAAAATATATTAAGCTAAAAACAAAAGGTAGAAAGTTACCCCCCTCCCTCAAACTCAAAGCCGAGCATATTTGCTTTAGTTCAGTGCTGGTGTAGCTTGACGGAGTATTTTTTCACGGCGCCGAGCTCTAGATCACCAGACATGGCGAAAATATTTTGTCCCAAAAGGATCATCTCAGGATCATCGACTATATTTATCTATAAAACTTTAATTACAATTAATAACATTTAAGACTCGTTACAATCAATTACTACTCATCCTCTTCATCACTGTGCGTAGTCATAATATTTTCGTATTTTGTTGTGAAGTTAATATTTTGTGACGCAAAAATTTAAACTTTCTTGTTCATCGTACTTAAGTAAAGCAGATACTTGGGCAATCTAAATAATATTAATAATAATTGTTTAAAAAGAAATCACACTCCGAAGTATAAGTGTAGATTAAGTATAAGTGTACTTCGTTAGTAAATATATTTTTAATTTTTAAAAAACAAACAAAAATATTATTATGTGTAAGTACGTTTCAAAATGGTCAATTCAAGCAATTTGATTGAGTATATGGATTCCATACTATATGTATTGTACAAGATTTAAATTCTGTTAGCTTTAATAGCTTTAAAAGAGATGACTTCGATATTACCATTCAATCACTCCCCTGTAGTTAAAAGACTTTTGGGATGGAAAAAGCAAGAGGGAGAAGAGAAATGGAGTGAAAAGGCAGTCAAGAGTCTCGTTAAAAAGTTGAAAAAGTCGGGTAATTTGGAAGAATTGGAGAAAGCAGTTAGTACTCAAAGTCCTGGAACAAAATGTATTACCATTGCAAGGTAAAGAATTTCATTCTACACATATCTATACTTCATTTTAATCATCGTAAACGTTAATTTTAATATGGGTTGAGTACATATCTATATTATATCTATATTATAAGCAGACAATTGTATTTCTCCGTTTATGTATGTGGAACTCAACTCTGTCTAAACCATTGACCGTAGAGACTTGAGAGTTTTACATGCAAGACATTTTAAGGACTACTTTTTTGTCTCATACACTGTAGGCTCATCGAAAGTTTAAAACTGTTATTCCAAAGGACACTTTTAAACATTTCCATTTTTCAATTGAACCAAAATGAGTCCAATTAAATATATATATATTTGTTGCCGAGGAAATGAATAGGTTCGTTGAAAAAGACAGGGCTTTTATAATTTAAATTCGGTTAAAAATATTCTTTTGCGCAAATTAAAAAAACAAACACTTTCATTTAGAATTTAGATCCTTGACAACAAATTAATTTCAAGTCTCAAAAATGTATTTTAACATTAAATTCACGTGTGGAGAAAAAGAATTAACGGGCGAAAACTCAATTGACGACGGGAAAACAATTAATGGGGAGGGAACTGATTTAACGGGGGAGTAGGGGGGACAAGTCATTTAACGGGACGAAGTCCAATTAAAAGAGAGAAACCAGGGAAAAGAGAAACCAATTTAGGGGGGAATCAGTTAACGCGTGAAACTTCCTCAATGAGGGAAAACCAATTAAAATTGGGAATTTGAATTTAACCATACGGAACCAATCAATAAATTAATGGGAATCAATTAGCTTTGATAAAGGGGGTGGAAACTAAGTTGACGGTGGGGAGAGAGGGGGGCTAAAAAGGGGTAGAAATAGGATTAGCGGGAGAATCAGTTAACGGGGAAACTAGATTCAATGGGGCAATTAATTGGTGAAACCCATTCAAAAAGAGGAAACTGGGGAATTTGAATAAACGGTACTGTACCAAGAAAAGGGGGAAATTTAATTACCGGTATAGGAAACCAGTTTAAGGAGAAACCAACGAGGGTGGGTAGTTAACAAGAATGTGTAATGGGTTCTAAGTCAAAATGGAGGGACGGGTACAGGGGATGAGGTGAAAAGCGAGTGAGGGGAATAGAAGTCAAATTTTAGAATATGTGGGCAAAGTTTTTTTTAAAGGAAAGTGAGGCCTGAAGAGTTAACCACAACGTTCTGACCTGTATTCGATTTAGTTCAGAAATTGTACTTGAAAGTTGGAACTATTTGCAAAGTGTTAATGATTAACTAATCATTTACGCATTTAAAATACAACATCACGTGGGGTCAGGTCAAGATATTTAAGTAGTAGCAGGAGAGCAGGGAATGAAAAAGGAATGGAATTTGTTGCCTGTGAATAAGGAGTAAAATACTGTTTTGGGGTCGCTGGAAGCGACGGGTTTCTTTACTTGTATATATATATATATATATGTATACATACCTATGTGTGTTTGTGTACTCGTATGAAAAGTCGAAAGAAATTCACTTATTGTTTGTAGTCTTTTCTATGAATGTATTTATACATTCAGTTATAACGATCGAGTTTTGTTCAATGTCATTGCCTTATTCCACTAGATAAATACATCCATGTTATAACGACTATTTGATTGTGGATAAAAGAAATGCAAGTGTGTAATATTAAATACACAAGTGTGATCACTTCTAGTACATGTAAGTCCCAGAGTTCACGTAGGTTGACAGAGCACGGATAAATACAGGACATGCTTACAAATGTCAAATTTCGATATTGAAAATAAACCAAAGTCATCGTAGGTTAACTGGAACAGAGAAAGGGAGAGAAAGAAATAAAACGGGAGGACATTTTGCATGTGATACGACAATATATTCCACGTAAAGCGAAAGAACGCGATAAGAGTGTGTGCAAAAGTTGCAAAGCACTTCCGCATCCATCACTGCATCGACTCACGTCAGACTCTTCTCACATATTACGTAAAGTACACAAGGATGTACATACATACATAGCGTAAAATCACCGAGTGTTTTGTTCTATGTACGAGAACGAGAGGAGGATTTGTTAAAATGTACA
Organism: Gisinianus flammeolus; assembly: GCA_034699125.1. Taxonomy (NCBI): domain Eukaryota; kingdom Metazoa; phylum Arthropoda; class Collembola; order Symphypleona; family Katiannidae; genus Gisinianus; species Gisinianus flammeolus. The sequence goes on from JAIUND010005080.1 coordinate 6,345, forward strand.
AGTGAAAGCTTCCCTATACTCGTTGTTATTGGCAACTTGTGAGTTTGTCGTCATAGAATCCTCGCAAATACTGACACATTCCATCCTCCATAGCTTCAAACTTAAAATTGCTACTACTCTTATCGAATATGCACAAGCGTACAGATACTGAGCATGTAGGGAAAGTGTAATATTTTTGCAAGGTTTACAAAAAGTTTTTCATTTGATTACATATGTATGTATCTAACCTTAGGTTGTACACATGCAATAATAAAAACTGAAGAAAAAGATTCTACTTTGTAGGAGGATGTGTACCACCATGTTCATAATATGTGGAATAGGTAGGTATATAATTTAGTGTAGGTATAGTATATCTCTATCTATTATCCATACATGCATCTATCTATATTAGAGATCCTTTTATTTTCTTTAGTACAGAATCAAATTGCTATCTTTGTACAGTTTAATGCTTGCCAGGAAAAAGTTTTCTCGGCAGTTTACGACATTGTACGGACGAGAACCGATGACGAGCTCGTGTTCTCATATACGATCCCGAGGACACATGACCGGAGAAGATGAAAGGCATCAAGGAGATGCATTAAACATATTTCTCTCTATATATGAACCCTCTGTACATTTTGAAATTTCCTATGTGTGTTTGAATTTAAATCTCTGAATTTGAATGCGAAGGGTTGCAGCACAGTATATATATAACACCGTACTTATATCAAAGCATCGAAGATTGGGTGTAAATGGTATAGGAAGTTTAATAAATATTACGTGGTTTTCCTGTTGCCGTATATGTGCTGGTAAAAGTCAGAGCTCTCTCTGTGCTCTTGCTTCTCTCACTCGCTCACTGGAAGGTCATTAAACATTGGACTTGCACTTTTGCATTAGTGCAAATTGCACAGAGGAAAAGAGAGTATTCTGCAGAACTGCTTATCTGAGACGCATTTTGCGTTGAAACATCAACTCAGCTGCTTTCAATTCCCTTTCCTCGTTCCCGTGTAGTGAATCATTTCCAAACTCTTCAGATTTAGCACTGTATTGTGTAGCGTAGTAATATTGTGTTGCTCGTCATGTAGGATTCGGCATCTCAATTTTCCTCAATACCTTTTCCTTGTACCAAGTCATTTATGTTGAGTAACTATTCAGCCCAAAGGATTTTATATTTTATTACATTGAATTTGGATTTAGTAGTACTGAAAATGGAGGACTATTTGCAGTTGTCTAATTTTTATTTTTCCTTTTGAATGAAAGATAGAGCGTAGAGATAAAAGTTTATCCTGATTCAACTTGGAAAACATCAAGTCGGAATTTCCATAGTTATACCTGTTTGCACTGACTTTAACAGTCATTGGGGCCTGGGAAGTGATATCAAAAGAATAATAATAATATTATTATTATATTTTGAATTAGGGATACAGTGTCAAATTGGTTTCGTGGACAAAGACATGTGTGTTGTTACATATTACATTTCTTTGGACATAAATGCACCATATATTATATATACCTCCAGTGGAAAATATTTTCATATAAACAATTAATAAGTGTCATATTGGTGAGTTAATTTGTCTTTATTCATCACATGTTACAATTTTCGAGTACATGAGATCGACGTTTGTGGTTTTGAAGATTGACTATATACTGCACAGAATATCATGTGGTCATAATTTTTTACTGAATAAATTACAGTATCTAAATTGTGTATACACAGGTCTGTTTGGTCATTTCTGATTTCGTACGCTCGAAATTAGCTAAAGTGTAACAAGAATAGAAGTGCAATAGCATCGCATCGTTTTGTTGAAAACTTTGTGTAAAGTTGATACGGAAAATAGCGTACAGTAGAACTTGAAATGAAATGATGACAAACATCCAGTGTGATTGTCTCACTGCGTTTGTTTCACGTGAATTGTATTTGTTTAGTTTTATTTTCAAGGTTGAATATGAACATTGTGTACCGTCTAGTTCTAGTTTCGTACAATTTCTTTTGGTGTTGGAGACTTTTTTAAATCGATCAGAGGAAAAAAAACGTCTGACTTGAGGGAATTTTCGTTCTGTCGTGCATTATTATTATTGTCTTCACTTGAATTTCTTGTTTCTTTTTCCCCGTCATCTCCTAACATAAATAAAGAACAAAACGCACAGCCTATGAAATGAAATCAAGTGCAACGAAATAAAATTTTAAACGATGTGTGGAACACGTAAATTGAAAATGAGGAAACGGAACGAATTCGATTTAGACGCATGACAGTAATTTTTACGTGTGTATTGGACTGGACTGAAATTTTGTATGCTGTTGTGTGTGTACTGCTGTGTACATCGTACAATAGTAGTTGAAAAGTGATGTTCAGGAGCCGCAGAAATTGTGTCAAACACGTACGATTTTTCTCCAAGAATACACATTTTCACTTTTCAACTGAGTGTTCATGTTCGCACACAGTACACAAATAAACTTTATAGATATAGTGGATCTACAGATTTTATTGAATTTTTAACACACAATTAATATTATTTGAAATGACTACGTAACAATTGTCAAAAATAAGGAGATATAAATTATTGAATCAAAGCAAACTTATGATTATGAACTATATTCACAGATAAAAAATATTTTTGTCACAACTTGTTCATTTTTACCTTGGAAATTAAATGTACGTATACGATATGTGTTTATGAATCTATCATAGTAAACAAAGCTTCAATGAGATTTACCATTAGTTTAATTAGTAGTGCCATTGATCAGAGGTGTACAAATCAGTTGATCCAGTAAGATTTATGTTCATATAAACTCATTGAAGTGAAATAGTGCAAACTGTGTACAATGTACAAGTTCATATTACTATTTTCTTTTGTTGTTTCGGTAGATATCATTTGAAAACATATTCACCGTGTGAATGAATAGAACAGCACGTTTCAATGGTAAAAATGATAGTATATGCATGCTGATTACCATACATATTACAGAACAAGTAGGATGATTGTTAGATTGTCACGTGGCATTTACATCTATTTAGATCAGAACAAAAAGGAGTCATGATGTGTACATCTTCATGTTGTAGAGAACACTTTATTTTATTACAAATGTAAAAAAGCTACTGTCCCTAGAGTATTCTAGCTATCAAAATCCAAATATGAAATGGGCAAATTGAATTGTATAGAGACACTGTAGTAAGAAAAGACAGGTAATTGCATGTATGTATTTTTGCAAAGCAAAAACAAGAAAAAGTAAGTAAATTGGTGTGAGGCAGATGATATTTGTAGAGTGTCCTCTTGAATAACTACGGATACCTGTATAGCTGTAGATATTGAAATCCTGTCTAGTACATACTCACTCACGAGTTTGTATGTATCACACGGGAGAATGTACAACTGTACAGCGTCTCATAATGTATTACATATGTATACGTACACCGTACACATTATACTTGACTGTAGACTACTGTAGAGTGTGTACGACATATACAATATAAATGAATCTGTTAAAATTTTCAAGTACGTTCTGTAATATTATTATTTTCTAATTGTTAAAAACATATGTATACATATACTAAATGCTTTGGATTGAGTTTTCCCTTCGCAAGCTGAAGGAGAATGAGTAATATGAGTATAGGTTAGATTAGAAATTTGTACGATCCGGTTAAAATAGGAATACAAAAGATTTTTTCGTAACAGACTGTATATATATATACTTTCAGGCTCACTGTTTATAAAATAAGTGAAGGTCAGTCAGACAGAGTCAAAGGCAGAGAATCCGTCATCATTTTTTTATTGGTGTATGAATGATCTGTGTTTGTGTGTACGTAAACATTGGCAAATACCGTATAAACTAGAATAGACTCCCAGGGAGTGTATCCGAAAATATTATAGAGTCCCAGGGAGTCTATTACAG
>JAIUND010005081.1:0-10212 GCA_034699125.1 Gisinianus flammeolus
TGAATTTCATATGGCACGGAAACGACGACCCTGTCATATCACATTACCGAGTGAAATTTGCATAATCCGACTGACAATTTTTTCAAAGAAGTGTCAGAAATTTGCTTAGTGAAACCTGTCTCTAATTGTTTGGTAATGACGAAGTGGGACAGGATGTTAAGTCTGAAACATAATATACTCTGTAAATTATCATAAGGTGGTAATTAGCGATAATCAACTCTCGGTGCTAGACGTTTTGTATATTTCCATGCATATACTTGAAAATGGCTCCACTGAGTTTGGAGTACACAATACTGACAGCACAAGTAGCTTGTTTGAATTCTCGGCTAAATACAATGTACCTAATTGTACTTTAAACGTAATTAGTAGAAGAACAAAAAACGTCACACGTATAATCATTGAAAAAACCCATGTGTCAGTCATTTTACACGTCAGGCATCTGCCTCCAAACTTCTGCGTAAATGGAAATAAACCACAATTACGTAGTATGATCAAAGTAATTAAATCAACAACATAATGCCAAGATGGAAATTGCAGCGGTTTGTGTTCTTGCTGCACGACGGATAATCCAGTTTTAACCTGGATAAACGACAATGACAGAAGTTTCGGACTGGCCGCTCAATTTAATGCCAATCTAACTGTAAATCTAACTCTATTGATTAGATGTGTATTTTTATGGATATGTGTAAGCTCCAATGGGCTGCATGTTCAGACAAAATACACAAACCGCCATTTAACGCTTGAATAAAGTCTACCACTACTACTAATCTTTTCTATGGCTTTAGCGCCCTTTGTTAAAGAGAATTCTCATGATTTTTTCCACTCAGTTGAGGCTTTTTACCTAATTTTGAACCAAATCATAAAAACACTGCTGTCAGTGCCCGTGCAATGTTCCCGTCGCGGAATCTTGCTGCTTACCTTGGCCGCTTTCCCCGTCAGTACAATCTTGCTTCAGATGAGAACAATTTATTGCTTCCTTCCGGGACTCCTGGTAATACACTGCAACAATTCCGTATAGCACTCCATGGCATCCTCAAATGTTTTCTGGGACGGGGACCGAACAAATTTGACCTCAATTTTACGATAAATTAAATTTCTTTTCTCCACCAGTCTTTAATAATCCTTGAGTTTCTCGTCCCAAACATTTCCCCTGTACACCGTTGAATGCCATGTAAAATCCTATAGTGATTTCTGTGACTACAAAAGTCTGTCTATTCGTACGACATAGAAAGAGGTAGAGAATAAAACAGACCTCGCATACACAATCATCCACAAAATCCTCTTTGAATTTTATGCTGTCTTTCTCCTGCGCGACTGTGCAAAGGGACTTTTTTGGACATTAAAAAGCTTTAAAAGCCTCCGGATTTCATTTTTGTTTTCGTGGAAATACTACTGCCGCTTTCAAGTACCTTTGAAAAATCTATTCTCACATTAACGAGTCCCAAAACCTAAAAATTGTAAGTTCCAAACCCTTGTGAGAGCGCAATTTTGCAAAAAAAAGATGCCCGGGACCCAGAAAGGGAATTGAGTCAAAGTTACAAAAAATATTTCATCGTGGGTGCTCAATGTCCAAAGTCGTTAATCAAGAAATGTGAACAAGTGGACAAGGGTACTTTATGTTTAGTCGCACAATATTTCAGAAAAGGGGATTTGAATTAAACATGTGCCCATTGAGACTGTACAATAAAGACCCCCAAATATACACTGTAAGAAGAGAAGAGCAAACGAGAAAGAGTACAATGAAATTCAGACTAATCCAAATTGTGATACATTTACTAATAGTTTGTTTGTGCACGGTGCACTTTGTCATGTACACTTAGAACCTAAAAATTATATATTATTTACAAATTATTCCTGACTACTAGCAGCTATCAAATATCATATGGAAAAGCGTGTAAAACATATGTACATGCTGTTGGAACTAGTTTCATACACACACAAAATGTAAATACATAATTTGCCGCTAGTTTAATTGCAACTTGTGTTGTATTCCTCCACCACCAAATAATTAATCAAGAGCCGACACCAAGACGCCACAGTGTGTCCAAACTATATTTCAAAAGTCACAGAAGTACAAAAAAACCTTACATTGCAGTCAAAACCCACTATGTTTTTTTGGACATCAAATGGCCATTTGATTCTAATTTAATTAAAACTATGTCAAGAAATTGACTCCGGGGACTGCGCGTTTTTTATTACCTAATTGGGATCGCTGTCAACAGGTAGGAGCCATAAAACCAACCAAAAGAACTTCCGGAACCGAAAATATGATTTTTTGAAGACGTGTTCGCTTTTCAATTTTGTAAAAAGGAAGATTTGGGGTGTAAAAATGAACGACTCGTTTTTGAATGGCTATCACGATTGACTGAATTGTTCAAATTGAAAACAATTGTGGCCAAAAAAGATGCAGAATTGTCTAAGGTACAAAAACCATGTGGACATGCATCATCTACGATTAACGCCTGAGTTGCTATTTCATCTTTACCAAATGGTTCATTTTCACCCCTAGTATATTTTTACCCCGTCGTCCCCTACTTCTTCTGAAAGTGAATGATTCATTGCGAATCTTAAATGATTAAAATGTGTCTAAAGTGCATATTGCAGAGCCGACAGAGAAAGATCAAAAGTTGGCTCTTTGCAGTGATTGTCAAACGAACGAAAGGGGATTGAGACAAGTGCATATTTGACTCATAAATTGAGTGTGTGTGTGTGTGAATGAATCATTTTATTACCGATTACTCCCGTATGCTCTTGCTAATTCTCCGTCGCTTTAGAAATTGCGAAGACGGATATTTAAACTAGAGTAGAGTAAAACGTTCAAGATTTAAACGATTTAAATGCAAAATTACAAAAGTTTCATCACCATCATCACCATCGAAGGTCCTGTAGCCCAATGGGATAAGGCGTCCGCCTACGGAGCGGAAGACTCCAGGTTCGAGTCTTGGTAGGATCAAACAACTATTTTTTGCCAATGTTACAAGAGAAAGCCTTAAAGGACAGACAGCAGTCGTGTACAATTTTTTGCAGTAAATATGTACAATAATTATTACATTACATTACACTAAATGCCACACTCTGGAACTCCCTATATGAATTTAATTGCACTCATGATAAGTTGTGTGTACTTTTTACCTTAATTATATATAAGATAGAAATTTGTGTGCTCCGAAAGTCAACCATTCACGTCACGAAGTGTTTCCTTTTTATGCATAGCAATCAAATCTAATTGGGGTATTTTTTCATACGTCAATATTGCTTGACACATTTTCCCTGACTTTAAACTGTGACAACCATAGTTTAACGACTGCACATTAGCACCTTTATACAATATTTAGTCACTGAAAAGAATAAGCCGAGTGAGCAGCTTTTCGATGCAGAGTCTGAAGAAAGTTCTGGGTAAAATTGACCCACGGACTTGCAGAAGCAATAAAGAGGAAATAATAAGAGAGTGGCGGGCGACATTGATCCACTTACATTTTGCTCAATTGGCAAATTTCTATTTGGACTACAAAGTTGATTTTAGTACCGTAAGAAAGTTCGAGAAAATGTCTTCACTTCGTCCATTTGGTTTTTTGCTCTATCTTAGTTAGAAAAGTCAATTTTGGGCAGTTGAAAAAAGGTCTCAAAACAGCCTATGGCGGGTGAAATTGATCCACCCGCACCAATTCTTTGGAAAAACTAATTAATAGTTGGTGTAATCGACTAAATTTGTTTGTGGGCATTTTGCAAGTCCTTACAAACATTTTTGATTGATTGATTTTATTCAGCGTCTTTCGGGCCACAGCCCATAACACCTATACACATTATACATGTGTAAACATTCAAATATGTATTACAATCAAGAGACCGGCATTAAAAACCGCACGATGTTATGTGTCGACAAAAAGCCCTTGTCTCTCGCACATTGAAGGGATTCTCTTGAGTGGCCATACAAAAACCATAAAATTGCAATGCTAATTATTGATGTAAATTATTATTCTTGGTAACGTTGTGGAAATTAGGGAGCAAGGGACAAATTTTTAGAAGCGATGGCAGCAATAATAGTTTCAGGTTTTTCAATCTCGGAAAGTAGTAGTATTAGAGTTGATATTTTTTAAAACCTCGCGCGTAGTCTTCTAGTCTGTGCTGGCCTCTTCCTAAAGATGCGGCTCCTAAAACCACGTTGTAGAAGGAATGATGGATGGACAACAATAGTAGCACGACAACTTATGGATGTTGAACCACAACAATGACACTCTTCTTACTGATGGTTTTCCAGAAGGTCGTCATGTCCCCTTAGGTCCTCGTGCATGGTTTCACCCCCAGCCCTCTTCGGAGTTAATTGAATTAATCCTCAGTCAGTTATCCTGGATCCGTGGTTGATTCAGATCACTTCTTCTTGTTAGGATATGTGTGTAATTAATTGTTTGTGTTTAATAGTATGTAATAATTTTGTGTATCTCTATTAGTAAAATAATACTATAACAGTAGTATACAATAATTGTAATAATAATAAATTAAAATTAACAATTTACACAAGTTTTATTTTTACACAATATGTACGCACAGGTTGAGGAGAGTAGTCGCTGTTGCGACTGCTCACCTCGGCTCACACCGAGAGAATCCCTTACAAACATTTTATAAATGTCACTTGTCCGGTAAAATCCATTAGTAATAAAAAATATAGAATTATTGCAAGTGGATCAATTTTGCCCGCACCTCGCGTAATGTTGAAAAAACCCTTTTCGTTCTTTTGACCATAATTTCCGCAATTATAACAAAAAATGAAAGTGGATACCAAAAACGAATGTATAATTGCTAGCTCTTCGAAAAATATGTGCACGTCAAAACTTCAAATTGAACGGTATCATTTTTATTCAGCCTTTTCAAGGTGGATCAGTTTCTCCCGTGGATCAATTTCACCCGCAACTCCCCTAATGACAAGGAATAATTTCGTGGAGGAAAAACTGCTGGGGGCGATTTATTGGACGTTGCGGACGCTGCAATTTATTGGCTATTTCCCCTTGTCCATTTCCTCAGCCCGTCATCATCATCAGCTGTCCATCAGTAAACTGAGCCCGGCCTTCATTTGGTGTCCTCTGAAACTCCTGCTCAACCTCTCCGTCAACATGATTCTGTTCGAGACTCGTGATCGAGAAACTGCGTATGTCAGCAAGTCCAGGACAATTTCCCATATTGCCATTTTTTCTTGAGATTTATTAAACGGATTAATAAAAAAGAAATTTTACGCCTTCATTTGCTCGTTCTGGACCTTTTCAGATTCAATTGTTGGCCATGAAAATTTCCGCGGATCCCCAAGTCATTTGTCCCGGGCTTTTCGTGAGACTCGACCGACAGTTGCTGATCTCCGTACGAAAGGGATTTCTTAGTTTGAGACAATGCAATTCAAGTTCTATTATGTAGAATAGAAGTTCACGAGCTACAATGGATCCCTTGGCGCCAGGGAACTGTAGTCGAGTCCGAAAATGTGACCACATCCGGTAAAAGGTGGGCATGGAGAAGACCAATCAACCGTCAGCCAAACTCACCCTTAAAATACGGAACTCCGTTTCATTTTGATGGGAAGAGCGACGTGCCCGGCGTCACAGCTCATAACAAAGTCCACTTTTGAATTAATCAACGAATCCGAAACTAACTGGTTTCCCTGGCTGATTTATGACTATATAAATTGATGAACTATTTTAAATGATTTTCGTACTGAGCAGTGTGGACTATCGAGAGAGTGTCCGTGTGCTACATTCGATTGCAAAATAAGGTTGATTGAATTTTAATAAATTCATGGCGTCTCCTTTCTCCAACCCCGGAGAAAGTTTCTTTTCGTTGCTTTTCTTAACTTTCTTTCTCCGTCTTATCAGTCGTCGTCCCTGAAAATTCCTTCCACAAGCAACCTGGCTGGCTCATCGTAACATAATTTCCTTCCCCTTCATGTTTTTTCTCTCTGTGTATTTTAATCTGTCTACTCTGCAGTGGCTGAACAGGAGAAAGAAAATTCTCAAACAAATAAATATGCTCAGCCGCTTGGATTTGAAATGGAACTACAAAATCTTCTCTCTCGCGTCTCGACTTAATTTACTTCCGATCGAGTTTCATCCCGTCACCTGGCAAGTGCAAGTGCAAAAGTCTCTTTGGAGACGAGTCGTCTTCGTGTGTTGGCAGATTCTAGCCATTCATGTATGGACTTTTGGGAGTGTCCGGACGAGCCAGTCTGTTTGGCGGGCTGGCGAGGGATCGACTGACTGGATCGACTACATTCCATTGATGGTCATTATGTGTGTCGTCCACGCGAGCATTCCTCTCGCAGCTCATTCTTGTTCCGTCCTCGAGGGTGGTCTCACGAGCAAAATCCACAATGAAATCCTTCAAATCCGCGGTAAAAGTTTTAGTCATGTCAATTATAAATCGTTATAGCGAGAGGACTGTTGTCATTGTTCACCGCATTAATTGGAATGCCATATATCGTTTTTCTTTATGATCGTAAATAGATGATGTGGAATTGGGGACGTCAGAACCGGCTTCTCCACTTGAGCAAAGGAAATCCCTCATCAAACAGATCTTGATTTACTCGCCTTTTGGTATCTACGGCACTCTACCGCTCTGTCCGATCACCTATTTTCTCAGTCTAGACATTCCAATTTTGCTCATTTCCGCCTTTCCAGAGAACTGGAGATATTCCTGGCTAATTGTTTCCCTACTGGCAATCCAAACTATCTCAATGGCTGTCTTGTTGATCTGGGCTCACATCGGCTTGTTTCTAGTCGTTTCCTTCATCATGACTTTCAAGGACTCGACTGGACTCATCATCAGGGAAATTGAGTAAGTTTGTTTTTACAAGGCGAAAACGGAAAACCAAACGGTTTGAACGATCAATGTCCTTAAAATTCCGTTTAATTATTGTAGGAATGGCGAGATTGAGAGCGGGATGGAACTTGTGGAAGAGTCGCTGAAGAGGCTGAGAGAATTGGAGATCCAGCTCCAATTTATGAACCTGGCATTCGCGCCCTCTCTCTGGCTCGTCAAGTCGACTTGTCTCGTCTGCAATATTATGGCGGGAACAATGGTTATTCTGCATTCGAATCCTCTCCTCGCCTTGGTCTACAGCTTCATCTTCCTGGACACATTCGTGGGGTACATGTCCGTATTTGAGCTGGCGTTCGGAGTGCTGGAGGTCAGTGAGACCTGTCGGCAGGTCATTCAAGTTTCTCTCTCATCCGGCCTGCAACTATCTGGGTTGGATCAGAAATACTGCATGATGAGGCTCCGGGCGATTCCCAAGATGGCGATGCAAGTCGGGGCATTTGGCAGTGTGGAACGGCAGTCCGTTCTCATCTATCTTGACTTTGTGACTGGTCAGATCGTCAGCCTTCTCATCGCCCTCCAAGAATAAACCCGCTTGATTTGATCGCTCTAGGAAAAAAGCTGAGGGACGACAAAATTTTGCACCTTCTTGATTGATTGATTGATTTTATTTACTTGATGTGGGTGTGGCACCCTCTCAACTGGGTAATGTTTGGTTTGTAGTATTGTGTGTACGGAGATATAATTAAAAAAACGACTACTAAGAAGAATCGTGTGAGTGCAAATGATTGTAATTTACTTTTTATTTATGTACTCTTGTCTAAGACGGTGGAGTTCAAAATTCAAAAAAGCATGCCAGATCCCTGCCAATAGAATATTCTTTGTAACGAGGAAAATAAAAATTGGCCAATAATCAATTAGTAATGTATAAATTGCGGGAGTGACATTGTTGTAATACTGGCAGGCGGAAGTGGTGTTGGCGGGCGGGGAGTAAAGACCAACAACGACCGTGTTTTCTCCAAAAAAACAATATAAAATAGTATAAATCAAGGCAAATATGATAACTATGAATACAACAAAATATTTAAAAGAGTTCTTTCATACTTTAATTCTTTGACTTATTAAAGGATTATGAGTTTTTTCTGGATCATTTCTAGTCAGTAATTCCCACAAACCTAACCTATATCTACTTCAATTTCCTCTGTAACTGTTACAATAGTAATATTATCATAATGTAATTCAACTTCAAACTCTTCATCATTTCCTAAAAAATATTTCTGTTTTTCTGCATTTTAATGAAGTCCATATGCACTTGGTTGTAAACAATGTAAATGTTTTATTGTGAAACACAATATTACGTGAAGAAAAAAGGAAAAATCATTTTATTTATATATTTTAAGAGCACCCGCGTTTGATTACGCAGGACAAATTTGTTTTTAAGCAATAATAAAAATGGCAATCTATGGCTGGGGTGGTTCAAATTTGTATTGTTTCGAGGGCTCAATTAACAGCCACTGTTGGAGCATCGGCATCGGTCGGAGAGGCACGCGTAGCAACGGAAGCCCAAACTTCCACATTGAGATCGACACTGCGCCGCTGTGAAGCCACCGCAGTATGCCAACGCAGATCCGGCTTTTGCTTGACTCATTTGAACGTCCGGAGATTCCGGAGCAAAGACCGAAAGGACCGACGTCGAGCCTTCAGCTTTCAAATCCGTCACTCTGCACGCACCCTGTGGGAGTTCAAACAGAAAGCCGCATAAATTTAAATGATCAACTTTAGTTAATGACAATTAAATTTAACTGTACTCAAAATCAGGGTGTCTGAATATTTGGAAAAGGGTAAAATTACCAATTGGAGAGCGGCAAAGACGATGTTGAGGGCGAGGAGAGTTTTGAGCACTGGAGCCATTTTACACGTTGACTTTGCAAGCGGGCAACAAAGAGCGACTGAGACTGAGAGCGATGGTTTCTTGTGGAGATCAAATCGGCTGTCTGGTGGATGAGGAGAGACGTTGGAGTTGGAATTCACTGTGATTGCAACCTCAGAAGCTGGTGCTTTTTATACGAGGCGATTTATGTGGTCAGTTTAAGTGATCGCGATAGATTCTACCAAAGCCAACACCACTGGAAAATTTTACTACAGTTCTGAAAAATGAGTCGCAAAAAAAACAATCATTTTTTACATCCTTCATTTCCTGGAATTTTGATGTTTTTACTGTTGCGTCCGTGATGGTGTAAAACAAACCTGTCAAAACAAAGAGATAAAACACAAACGATTTGGGATTTTGTGGAAAATTTATATGACTCAATTTTTAACGCCCCTCGAAATCCGTTGGGTTCTCGGAATTCACTGTGGTGTCTGCTATCACGAAAAACAATTCGGATGAAAAGTCCATTTTGGGAGGGCTCAAAAATGATTTCTCATCAAATATGCCAGTGGAGAAAGATAAAATTCGAGTCACACTTCTCAACGCTTCTCCGTAAGTTCACTGAGATTGCAAATATTCAGCCGTGTCCATTTCATGGGAAAACAAACAGACTGATAAGAAAACGAACAACACAAACAAACAAACAACACATTTCATCATGTTTTTGCCGTCATTCGATTTCGAGAGGCGTTAAATATTTTGTCATATACAAATTTTTATACTCTTCAGTAGAAAACCCAGGTTGTTTCTCACACCACTGTTGCAGTTCAAAATGGGTTCGAATCGGGGGATTGGTAGCCTGCCTCAAGACTTTAAGGTATTTGCCCAGGGTCTGCGAATTAATTTCTGGGAGCCCTTTCCTCCTTAGTTCTTGAATAGCGGCCTTGGGCATTACCCGTTGGGGACACCGATTGACAAGCTCGGCGATGACAAGTTTTTGAGCATCCGTCATTCGAGACTTACAATTTTGGGTGTGATCGTGAGGGCAAATATCTTTGTACAGAGACACACTTTGACTTGAAGGGTCGCAAAATACTCGCAGGCTGGCCCGGCATTGTCGAATTTCGGCCCTGGTTGTAGTACCGGAATTATCCCTGAGTGGACTTGTACACCCATTCCTTCTTCATCTTGATGAAAGCCTTGGCCTCTTCAAAACTGTCAAATTTTTTTTGGAAAATCCACTCCCGGCCTGCACCGTTGTTTGGCCTTGGTCTGACCACACGATCCATTTCTGATGATGCTTCGACATTGGCAATCCACCTCCTTACTGGAACATCTTGAAAGTCGAAATGAAATGTGAAATGTGAAATGAAAACGTAAAATTTACACAAGTTGCACTTACATTTAATTTTGTAACTTGATGTTCGAGACACCTGAAGAAGCCGCTCAGAATTATGAATTAACGACGGTTTTCAGATGTGGTTGTTGTTGTTGTGGAATCTGAAACGACATTACAGGTATATAAGCACAATGTAAAATTTCAACTA
>JAIUND010005082.1:0-10210 GCA_034699125.1 Gisinianus flammeolus
TGAATTTAACTAATGTTTGTAAATTAATTAAAAATATTTAGAATTTTTTTACAAAATTCTAACTGTTTGCATAAAATGCTAACTGCTAACTGCTGCCCGCTCCACCACATGAAACCTACCAACCCTCACCGCCATCTTTGGGAAGGACTTGAGCAAGCTTCTCACCAGCCTCGTCCGCCCTGCACACGCCGCCACGGATTCTCCCTCGCCTCTCACCAACAAAAGTTGATTGGCTGCATCCCGTAGTAGCTTCTCCCACTTCTCCGTCACCCGAAACGCGCGTCGAAAAATGCCAATGTACAGTACCACCGGCTCCATCCACAGGATCACATAGACCAGAACCAGAAGTGGGCTAGAAAGAGATCTTGCTTTACGGCAGCTTCCCTGTTTGCACATGATATTATTTTTCAGTTAGACAAACCTTACATGAAATGTGCCGCTGTTTTTGTTCATTTACGTAAAGCTTTTGATTCTATCTTCTCAATTAAACTTCTAGAAAAGCTTTTTGAACTTGACATTGATCCAAGAATATTACAATACTTGTGCGCTTTTTTTATAAACAGAACATTCAAGATTAGGCTAGGGGATTTTGTTTCAAAAATGTATTCTCTTTTTAGAGGCTGTCCACAGGGCAGTTGTTTATCTCCTTTGTTGTTTGCCATTTATTACAATAATGTTGGCCAATCCCTCTTAAATGCTAAATATAAGTTATTTGCCGACGATTTCGTTTTCTACATTTTTGGCGTAAATGCTGTGGACCTAGTCAAAAATATCTCTTTGATTCTAAACTCTCTAAATAATTGGTGCGCACAAATGGAATTACAAATAAACTTTTCCAAAACTGAATACATGATCTTCCACAAGCCACAAAATAAAATTCAATCAGATCTTCCGGAAGGGACTTGTGAAGGATCGATTATTGCAAAAGTTGACACTTTTAAATATTTAGGAATACACTTTGACAGCACTTTATCTTTTGAAACTCACTTTAAACATGTGTGCTCAAAAGTCTCGTCTGCAGTGGGATGTTTTATTTTAATCAAAAGATTCATTAACTTGCGCACGTTTAAAGTGCTCATTAACTCATTTGTGTACTCAAACATAGACTATTGCCTTCCGATTTGGGGACATTTATCACCATCTCACATAAACACATTGCAGTCTAAAATTAATTCTCTTTTAGGGGCTTATTTTTACCCGCACGTATGCAATAGATTCCAAAAACTCAACAAAATCGCTCACAAATACGACAATACGTCGTTTCATACAACCAAAATTGACTATGACGAATTATATGACAAATGCAATTTACTGACCGTTTCTGAAAGATTGTTGTACTTAGACGCAATAACCGCTTGGAAAGCCATTCGATTTCCTGTTGTACCCGAAATAACACCATTATTTCAATTTGGTCTTTCTGACCGTTCACAGATGCTCAAACCACTTTCTCATAACACGTCTTTCTTTACCACGTCGCCTTTCTACCATGCCATTAAAGTTTGGAACTCCCTAGACAAACTCTCTAGGAATTTGGATCTATCTCTGATTAAATTTAAGCACTCTGTTGATGCTTGGCTCATAAAAAATAGAGGCTCTGACTTTGTCTAAAATTGAATATATGTAAAAAATCGTTTTTGATATTTTAAATAATTGGCTTGTTTTGTAAATTGACAATATAATTATCTTATTTCTCGTCCGTATTACTGGTAAACGACGCGTCAATTAATTTTGTGCACGATCCAGAAATAATACGCTAAATAAAACCTGAATTGAATTGAATTTAGAGAAACTTATTATGCAAATCATGATAATATTATTTGGTTATTTCCACACTTTTGAGATAAAAACAATCTATTTGCATTCAAATAACATGCACCTTACCTATTTAAAATGTGTTATATATGATGTAGTTATAGAAAAATACTAGCTAATTTTAAGATACTAGTTTTCTGAACAGTATTAGGAAAATATTAGGAAAATATCCTTCCTCTGTGGATTTGGGTTCCCCATCGTCCACATGCACGTGTAATCAACACATCAAACCAAATCAAATAATTATAGAGAAGGAAATAAATATTAGTGGGGAAAGTGGAGAAAATCAATCATATCATTCTCGGACCGACAATTTATTTCGGGTGTGACTTCAATTACTCATTTTTTTTGGTGTGTACTTGGTCAATTTTAAATGCTCACTTGGCGCTTTGAATTAATTTTACGACGATCGATAAAATGGACTCATAAAATTCCAATGCCAAAAGTCATTTTATAGTGTGAGAACTGGAATTGAGTTAAAAGCGAACCTGTGGAAATGGAAATCCACCGTATAGGATTTCGGAAATCAGTCCGATTTCCATGAATTTTTAAATTTGAACGAGTATATATAAAATATAATAAGTTTTATTCTGCAAGAATTGGGATGGTCAAAGGAGCTTCATCATAAAATAAGCTTTGATCATATTACATATAATTTTTTCCTTGAGTATACAACAAAAACAAAGTCTTTTGAATTCTTTTTTTTTTAATCGGGATTTTGATTCAGGATTCAGATGAATTTTTGAATTGCTCAAGGTTGAAAAACACTGTTCAAGCTCGAATATCCTTGTTTGAAATGCTCGAGTCTCTGCAAAGTCCTCTTGGCACAGTTCTGGAAAATCTGGATGTGCTCTGTTGACAAATTGGTGGCCAGATTATTATAAGGATTTGCCAATTCAATGACGTATGGTTTACTCATTGGGATTTCTGGTTGGTTCCAGAGGCGTCTGGATTTGCAATGATTGACAGGGTCAAATTCAAATTTCACAGTTATCTGCGGGAAATTTTCAATGAGTTCCAGGAATTTGGTGAGAGCAAATAGAAACTGCTGACTCTCTTGTTGCGTCTCACACAGAGTCGGGCTGAACTCCCTAGAGTTGACAACGGGATTCTCGGATATTTTTTGGAGCACGTGATTTGCCTGTTCTGCAGCCAATTGAGGGTGTGCCGGTTGTGGAACCAGATTAACGTAATTCCGAGCGGGAATTAATTCCACTTCGTATCCATTCGCAAGGAATTGAAGACATCTTGAGTGAGGGGTTCGAGTGAGGACACTCAAATTCAAGTAATACCCGTTTTGCTCTCGTCTCAAAATCGTTTTCCAATCAGACAGGATTTGATTTCGCATGTCCGCAACAAATCCGCTTTCAAATTGACCAGAATGATGCAGTCAAAATCCGAGGACTCTTCAGCACTTCACACTTCAGCCTTTCTGTTTTTCGTCCTTCTTTTCTCTATACTATACTATATATGCAATCTTTTCTGGCCTGAGTAAGCAATAATAATAATAATAATAATAATAAATAAGCGGACGGTCGTCGCGTCGTCGTATTTTCTAGAGTCTATATAGACACATCATGAGTCAGTCAATGAATATACTAGTACATACGGTATAAACCGTAATAGAACCCCATGTCTGTAGAGACTAAATCCTGCGCCCATGTCAAATCCGATGGGAAAGAAAATCACAGTGGAGAGCTTTATATAAGAAATGGAAATACATTGTTGCTTATGGCGCTTCGTGTTAATTCCGCGTCCGCTCGCTCTTCACTCGCTTTTCACTCGCTCACAAAATGCTTCGACGCGCGCTTCACATGACGCGCTTCACATTCACTTTCCCCGCATGATGAGCATGTTAAAATTCCAATGCAACGGAAAAGGGCCGGGTAGATTTCCTTGATGCCCTTCAAATCTCCAGCTTTCATTTGTTCTAAAATCTTTTGCATCATGAATTTCCTCTCCCTATCAAACTTTTTGGATTTTCTGTATGGTTCCTATGGTAATTTTGTCTGTGTTCGTATAGGAACTCACTTATTTAAGTCAGCTAAACATTTCATTAATACACATTCATGTTGGCTGTCATGTGCAATGTGCACTTTTAAATTTTATGAGAGAAAAAATGTTGCAGGGGAAAGAAATAAACGGTGGGTACTTTTGGGAAGCGAAATGTAGGACGGAAAATAGTTGTTTTTATTCATCAAGGTCTACATGATTTTAATGTCAAACCCACAATGCAATCGTTGATGTTTACGAGAACCTCAGAAATACTTATTTTGAAAAAACTTTAACTTAAGGGAATTTCCACCTGAAGGAAATCCGTCCAAATCTGTTATCACTCTCCCAGATTTTCTGGTGTGAGTGGGCGGATTTCGGTCATTCCTTCTTCAGCGGCGGTTTTATATCGTTTCATCACGAAAATGAGTTTTTTTAGTTCACTCCAACGACCGCCCCGAATTTTTCACCCACAGAGCTCGTCGCTCGATTTTCTCTCGCTCCACACACACACAGCTGTGCATGGGAAACAGGACATTGACAATTAAATTCTATATTTAGCAGCTCATTATTACCTTTAATAAAATGTGAGAAATGCCAAACCGCGGAGTGAAATATTTAACTTTTGATTGAATTCCCGCATGTTTTCTCCCATTTCTTTCCAATCCTCATCGTCAGAAGGAATCTATCTCCTTGTAAATCGTCCCTTTCATACCTCGTTTCCTTCGTCTACAATTGTAATTATAATTCTTAATTATTATAATATAGCACTATAAAATTTGCACATTTTTAGGGAGCGAAGCTCCCCTTATTCTATTGGGTTGTCTATCCGTCCGTCCGTCCATCCGTCCGTCCTTTTCACGATAACTCTCGAAAGAGATGACCGATTCACATGCGGTCTTTTTCATTGTCATTGTTGCAGTCAGGAACCTATTGATTTTGTTGACCCTGGGGTCACTGGGGGCCGAGGTACCCGCATTGGACCTCCCTGGCTTAGGGGTTAAGTTTGTTGACACCTAGGGTGAGGTCCTAGGTTCAAATCCCAGTAAGGGCAAAGCGATTTTCAATTTTTTTTTCTTTTTCGGGGTACAAAATTATGGATGATCATATTGTGCGACTTAAATATCCGAAAAAACCGAAGTCAGAGTGTACCCGGGTATCAAAGGGATTTTCGAGAAAAAGGCAACGGGATGGAAGGAAAGTGATTGCATAGTCGGATGAACGGAGTAGCAGGAGGGAGTGCGGAGGGAGGGTGCTTGGCTACCCGACCGGAGCGCTCCCTCCGGGTGCGTAGTGAAATAGGGCGCAATCACGACTGACTTTTTAATGTGCAGACAAACAGACAGACACTTCAAGTTTTAAAGAGAGGCTTCGCTCCCTTTTGAGGTACTCCTGTACCAATGTTTATCTTGAGCACAAACAAATCGCAAATTTTAATTAGTTCACCTCTGTGGTCTGCCAGCTTTTTAAAAAAAATCCACAAATCAAATCTATCGTATATGGAAAATATTTAAATATCCCCAAAAAACATGAGTTCAAAAGTCTTTAGCTATATAAGCGCTTGTTATTGATTTTGATTTGTAATCCCTCCGTTTATGAAATATGAATCTCATCAATCCCCATTTTGAATGGATAATTATTTTTGTTTGAGCATATGTGGAAATTAAAACCAACAGAGTTAAATCTAGCATTGAATGGAGGGTCTCCAGCCATTGCGTCAATGATAACGCTTGACACTGTCCAAACTCGTCAATTTAACTGTATATTTAAGACAGGACGAATTGATGGATGGACGGATTGATTGATGGATAGTCCATATAAATTTCAAGTTAAATCAACCTTGTTGTTGAATTTGTTGGTTTTCACAATGTGGTTTTCACTTAATCTCGTTCCTGTGCATTTAGACTAATTGATTTATAGTCCACTTTAATTCAATCATTTTGTCAATTGAATCCAACGCATTGACCATTCGTTATATAGTTCACAAACAGAAAATATAGGCAAAATCTTCCAAATCATAATCATATATATATATAATCATGAATTCCCAGTTCCACGGTTTTGGTTTGCTTATTCTCCTTCTAATTCAAATTTCCCTCATTTGTGGGTGGTCTGAAGTGACTGAGGAGGACACCATCGCCGTCACTACACTGGGGACAGTTCGAGGTCAAATCCTCCGCTCCCGAGGCAATCTGTCCTACGTCGGTTTCAAAGGGATCCCTTATGGTCAAGCAAAGAGATTTGAACGAGCTCAGCTGGCGCCGAGTTGGAATGGAACAATAAGGGATGCCATCAATTCCAGTGCCGTCTGCCCCCAGTATGACATTTCCACGAATACCTTTGTCGGCAATGAGGATTGTTTGTACATGAGCATTTACACACCCACGTCCGACGTGACTGCCTGATTTTGATTACAATTGACTAATTAATTATATATATACATTTTACACCATTTCACCATCACCACGCATCAAAAGTAATGTGGTATTGCATTTCTTTATGATTTTCAGAGATGTTCAAGTACTACAAATTCCACGATTCTCCCCACACTTTTCCACATTCACGGTGGTAAGAATAAAGTACAGTGTGGACGAATCCGCCAGTTTCGGCATATCGGATTCGTCAAACTGTACCTGACTGAAATATACATTACATAACTGATGATTAAAATATCTTCCTTGCCATAATTTCTATATAAACAAAATGCGGGAATGTTTATACTGTTTTTATATAGGGGCTTTTTCGGAGGGGAGTGGAGACTTTTACGGGGCCAAATACCTACTGGATGAATGCATCGTCTATGTGACCATCAATTACCGTCTTGGTCTCCTCGGTTTCCTCACCACGCATGATAATCTAATTGAGGCTAATTTGGGACTTAAGGACTCTCTCCTCGCCCTTAAATTCTTCCGTCAGAATGCGGCTGGATTTAGAGGGGATGTGAATTCCATCACGTTGATCGGGATGAGTTCGGGTGCGGCGACTGTGAGTCATTTCCTCGCTTCTCCCGCCGCCAAAGGTGTGTGTTCCAAATCCGAATATGAGAAAACGGAGGGAAAATACGAATATAAATATACGAATACCGTCTGTTAAGTTCACAAACTATATAATTATTTTCATTAATTTCGTTGACCTGCGCCAAAGGTCAAATGGCTCGAGATGGAGCTATGGGTCCTTCGACATTATTGTCTGCCATGACCTTTTCTGTCACCCTGAATTTTTTCAGAATTTTACCCACAAAGACGGACGCAGTCGTCACATTTCAGCAAATTAAGGAAAATCGTTATAGTTCGTTTGTGAACTTAACAGACGATACGTGATATTTGAATTGTGGTGGTTTGTTGTGTCTTTTATATATAAATTTTTTATTGTGGTATATATATAGGTTTGTTTCACCGTGGGATTTTGCATTCGGGGAATTCCGTGAGCGCATGGGGGACTTTACAAGGGGCTGGAGAGAATTCGGATCGACTTGGAGGATTTTTGAATTGTTCCGCCCAAACGAGCACCCAATTAAAATCCTGTTTCCTCGAGGCTGATGTACAGAGTTTGTTAGACAATCAAGAGACGTCCATTCACGCCATTTATGTTCCCGTGAGTTTGGAATTTAACCAAAAATTATATCTAATTATATCTAATGACAGTGAATGTGGGGTTAATTGAGATATTGAGGTAATTAACGCATTTTCTCTGTAATTCAGTAAGTCAGTAATTTTGTAATTCGTGGTGTGCATATATATTTTTTTTTGTAGAGGTGGCAAATAACGCAAATCACGGTGGGGCCATCAATCGAGCCGGAAACGTCGGAAACGGATCCAGACTACGAGCCTTTTATAACCAAACATCCATTTTTGAGGTTTAGCAGTGGGGATTTTAATCAAGTCCCGATCCTCAGTGGTTTTGTGAAGGATGAAGGGATTTTACTTCAAGCTGGAGGTCCACATTAAATTATAATTAGAAATATAGAATTTTATGAAAATTAAAGGAATTATGCAGGAAACAATATAAAATGTGGATTTTGGATGATGTAGGTTTGATGATAAACCCTGATGCGGTGAAGGATTTGAACAGTAAATGGCGAGAAATCGCACCAATTACTTTCATCTACAATCGGCTCAACTTGACAAGGAACGAGACGGACGGGATTTCGGATAAGATTCGTCAGTTTTACTTTGGCAATGAGACGATTGGATTGGCTAATGCTCAAGGGCTCATCAATGCTTTCTCGGATCGGTTGTTCATTCAAAGTATTTTGAAGGCAAATAAAGAGATGTCCAAATTCGTCCCTGTCTATCCGTACGTCTTCACTTTTAAAGGGGACTTTAGTTTGACGTCACTCCTTCTCGGACTCAATGAAACCGGTATATACACCACATAAAGTCATGCAGAGCTGAGTCATTTTATATCTAGGTATATACAAATGAAAGAAATTCAATGAAGAAATTTTGAAGTTGGCGGTTATGTAAAATAAATTGTGTGGATATTTTGAATTGGATTTTTGGTTTCAGTGGTTTCGCATGGTCATGACACGCCATTCATTTTCCATCAAGAAGGCGTACCAGAATTTGAGGTGGGATCCGCCGCGGAGCAACTCTCAAAGGATTTGGTCAGGATGTGGGCAAATTTTGCCATGACGGGGTAAAATAATTAATTAATTAATTCCCCATCTTTTTTTTTCATGTGGACTTTTGATGTCATGACGAATGTGTGTGCTTCGTCATCATCAGGAAATTTTAATGATATAAAAATTTAAACCATATAGAAAACCGGGTAAAACTTGGACGGAGGCTGTCGAGTGGAAAGCACAACAACAACAACCAAACGACCGAATCATTTTCAATATTGAAATTCCCGCTCAAAACTTTGTGGATTATTTGAAACCCAGACAGGACTTTTGGGATAGTCTCGGGATTTATGAGAAGGAATTACATTCATTTTTTTTATTTTGAATTGGCATTCACACGGATATACAATTTAAACAATAGCCAATTGTTGAACAGTATTTTTTTTCCAAAACTTATATATGTAAATGACCGGGAACAATTAATATTTAAAATTTTAATTATATCTAGAATAAAGATGATTAAATGTACGTACCTTTATCAAATATATCGTATATGTCAAAACGTGCATAATTTATGGAGAAGTTCTCACAAAGTTCAACGTTCAAATGGCCTTGGCTGTGGTGGCTTTATAAATATAATTTATTCCGCATTTCCCAGTCACCTTTGTTTAGCGTTTTACGAAACAAACGCTGTGTAACGTGTGTGAAATTAAAGAAACTAAAGAAAATACGTCAATTGCTGACGTCAGAACCACACACAGCCACATCTTCCCTTCTGTCAATGGGTAAATGGGTTGAGATGATTTTGTGGTGGGTGGTCCAAAAATGACAGCAACACAGCACATTGAATTGGGTATAAAACTTAGTTAAAACTATATAATTAAAGTTAATTTATTGCCTCCACGTATTCTTCATTGTATATTGTCTCTTTTCGCATTTCTCTCGTTTGTCATTTGAATTTGAATTTTGCTTTTGCCCGTGCACAAAACCTGCTGAAAATCTTCCCTGTGTGCACACAGATGTTTTCGTTTGACCTTCAATTATATGCAAAATGTCACAGTTCATTTTTCTTTTTGGAGTCTTATTCAAATTGAAAAATGATTGAATTATCTATAGATACGTCGTAATTGTTTTATAGCTTTCTCAGTGACAAATTCTCACAGCATTCGTATAAAAGCCCGACTTTTCTCTTCCATTCCCCACACACATCATCAAACGAAACGAACTGGAACTATTCCTTTTTTGAGTCGTCCCTAAAAAGTCAAAACCATGCGCTGTGTTTTTATTCTTCTGGCCATTTTGGCCCTTCAACTGGCCGTCTCATCTGCACGTACGCGCGTTTTTCATTTAAATCATTCATTATCGTACAAAATGAGTGTATAAAACATATCTATCACAATTTGTGTTCAATTTTTCTCAAGAGAGAAATTGCAAAATGTTTTCGTAATATACATATTTGATTTCCTTTCTATTTTCTATATATATATATAGGAGCTGTCGATGAATCCGAGCAAGAGAATTGCCGATCTCGTCGGACTCGCCGAACACAGAGCACTGCGTCCACCAATTCCACAACCCCAATTTCAACGGCTTCAACTGCCTCAACAACTGTCTCAACAACCGCCTCAACAACTGCCTCAACTGCTCCCACTGTGGCCAGAGAATTGAATGCTGATGATGGGAAAGATGGTTGGCGAGGATCTGGACCAACGGAATCGGCTCAACCCGTCTCCGAAGCCTAAGCGCCTGATGAATAGCAGAGAGATATCATTACTTATATATAAAGCAGCAACTCTGTGTGTGTGTCCGCCGTATGTACGCATGTAATCAAATGGGCCGAAA
>JAIUND010005083.1:0-10209 GCA_034699125.1 Gisinianus flammeolus
ACGTTTTTGAATTAAGGAATTTTGCATATCGCACGGTTTTGAAGTAGAAAAAAAGTGATTATAGTACGATTTTGAACGTAACAGACGATATATATAGATGAAACTTTGTTTTTATCAATACTTTTAATTCCAGAACACTTCAAAAACGACTATAGAACGAAAGACTTGAACTTGAACATGTATGAAATAAATGCATGGACAAATATATTATATATATAGTATATATTTCATAGCGACCCATTTTACTCAATTTCATTGGATTATTTCTTCTTATGATATAAAATTATGACATATTTGAAACATAGACGCTGCTGAATCTATAGTACTTATTTGTTGTTAACATAAAGATAGTTTAATATAGATCATAATGATAAAGTATTTTTAAAACTTTGGTGTACGTACTTAAGATTACGACTGAGGTAATTAGACAATTAGTCCTTAAAATTACATTGCAACATCATCATGATGCTCTCGAGCTGTGGAAATTCTCTCTTGTCTCTTTGACTCTTGTCCTAGATTTTGTTGATACGTACATTCTACACTCGCTTGTACGAAGAAACTATTAAGGAGGTTAAATTGTTTGCACCCGCAATCATTAGCTACGGATGACAAGACAATATTAACACCAGAATACATTATATAGGCATATACATTTTTGTTTGTCGTTGTAAGATATACAGGTACGCAATAACAACAACATACATTTACATAATATATATATTATATTTGACAGAATTACAAAAGTTATTGAGCGAATATTTTCCTACTCAAAAGTTTTTGCATTTTGTTTGCAATTTGCAATATAGATACATCTGCAATTTCTATAATCGTCAAACAATTGCTCGGACAAATAATAAAAACGTTCAGACTGGTACTCACAAAAAGTTAAAACAACCTATATATCAAGTTCTTCTTCCTCTTCTTCTTCTTTTTCCTTGATAAATATGCTAGCATTAGATTCAAAGTTAAATCATAGATACATACATAAAAATAAAATTGAATTCGACGGAAATTGTACATATATGTATAAAAAATGATAAAACATAATGTACGGCACTTGTTTTAGTTGCATTATAAGCTCATTCTTGCTTCTCAGCATTTTGCCTAATTGTTGTTAGTATAGTTGTGATATTACTTTGATATTATCAACTTTTTCGATTCTGAAATTCGATTCGTCATATATATAATTGATTGATTGAATATTTGTTGGTTTTTTTGTTTCGTTTGTCATATAGACCCCAGAGATTTTCTTTGAATTTGAAATTGGTGAATTGTAATTAACAGAAAGTAAACAATGCTATACAAGCATCATCAGTATTTTAAGTTTCATGTTATTGTATTAAGGAATTCTTAATAAGAATTGCACATAAATGGCAAAATATAAATGCAAACTTTTTGAGCCCTGCACATTGGAGGTAGGTCAATGATAACATTGAAATATTTACAAAATACCGTACATAAGGCAGGTATCAATATAATATATAACAGTCGCATACGCTTATGATTGGGAAAACAAACGCCTGAGGTAAAATCTTGAATGCATATATGTACATATGCCAGTTAAAGGGATGAAAAAATTGCTTTGAATAAACGTATATAGAGAACCTTGATAATATATTGACAAAGTATATAGTAATATAATAAACGATGGCTGTAAGGGAAGATAGGAAGATACTTGCTCTTCTCATGTTGAGTTCTAATTTAACAGTATACCTTGATGTTATTCCATTTCCTTTCATTTTCTCCAACAATGTTGTTTTGTCATCACTCTTCAGCTCTTATTCTCTTGCCTTTCTTTTCAATCAGAGTAGAATGCATTTTTTAGCTTTCTTTCGTTGCTGCTTCAACATGGGGCGTTCCATAATTTGAAATTGTCTTATAATTCTAACTAGTTCATGGAACGCTTGATCCACCTTTAAAAATAAAGAAAAATTAGTATCTGCAAATAAATTTACTTGGAAACTAATTACATAACGGGTTTTATTGTTTCTTATCCGTTTATTGTTACATTCATTCTCAGCTTGGCACTGCATTCAATCAGAGGGACTCTCAATTGTCTTGCTAAATTCTGTGCTTCTTCTCGTCCAACCTGAAAGCAAACAAAAATTACGAATTATAAATCAATACTGAATTTGATTTTATACAGTTGACACAAGCATCTACAGATTAAAATGCTTATCTGTCTTCGACAGATAACTTTGTTTTAGGTTAAAAAAAAGGAAAAAATATAAGTCAGCAAAATGCAATGCTGCAAAAATGAGCTAAAACCTAAAACTAATAACAACACGTGTCCTGGATTTTAAGGTGAACATGAATTTTCTCCACATTGTAAACCTATACCTATATAGTACAAGGTAAATAGTAGTATATACTCCTCTTGTTTATGTCCAGCATAAGGCTTACCAACGGGTCGGGTCAACCCGAAACCCGACCAGATATTTCTCGGGTCGGGTTGACCCGAATTATATTTGGGAAAAATGAGTTACATGCTAAAAATAATTTTTTTTGAAAATTTTGAAAAAAGGCAAAAAAGTCTTAAAATGTCCAACAAAACATATTTTTAGCATGTAACTCATTATTCCCCAAAATAAATCGGGTCCACCCGACCCGTGGTAAGCCTTAGTCCAGCAGAAATAGGACTGCCTGCAATCTCTGAGAGTTTTCTCTTTGCTCAAACGTACAAATCATGTTCAGTAGAAATTGCAAAGTTTGAGAAACAAATAATGCCAAAAAATCATCAGATTTATTCGGGATCACTGTATGCTTATCTTCCGTAATGCAAAAAAAAGCAACTATAATTTTATTCATATTTTGCTACAAAAATAATAACAGTTTTGAAGCGGTAATATTTTCGGAATTAAAAAGTGGCATGCAAAGCATTTATGAAACTTTTGTCCATGTACTCTACTAGTGTTATGAATGCATGGATCCGATATACTCTATCAATCTCTGCAGCATATAGGGACATCATGACTTCAAAAGATCAATCAACAGCGATACCTCTAGTTGCGAGGAATAAAACTTAATTTAAATCGTATGGCAAAACAAGTCCAGTTCAGCACAAATGATTTACGAGATTTTTACGGGTAAAACTAATTCTCGTAAAAAATACTCGTAAACTTTCTTGTCTGTAGATCCAACTGATTGCATAACACACTTGTAGATATAATATATATAGTTTTCTCTCAAATTGAATATAATCGGGGATGGTGTATGGAATATGCAGAATACCCTATACACGGCGTGTGCAAATTAAATGATTCCTTATCTGACTGTCAGTCTCATCTCGAGACTGACAGTCTTCAGTCTTAGTCAATGACCGATAAACCTTTTATTATTTCCCATTGCACACTATATTTCAACAAGCCGCCGAATGTTTGAATTTTGCCAGGAAATTCTCGTTTACGTACCCCGAAAAAGCATATGGAATATGATCGAACGTGAACTGCAAACAAAATGCTAAACCCAAGTCCCATTCATTATCCTAAAATAAATCCTAAACGCAAAAGGCAAACGAAAAAAAAATATATCTGTACTCCGTAGAATAGAATAATTTGAAATGAATTTTGAAGACTTACCACTCGCTGAAGGTCGAGATCAGATTTATTGGCAACACTGAAATATTCAACAAATTCAAGTATTATTATATGAGCTGTACTTTAGTGCAATATTTTATTATTATTTGGTGTAAAACAAATATAGAAAATAATGGTGGGAAATGAATGTACTTACATGAGCATAGGAAACTCATCACGGTCCTTGACTCGAAGAATCTGCCGATGGAATTTAACAATCTCATCAAAGGAGGATCTCTCTGTCACTGAAAACCATAAGTATGCATACATTTTACTAATTACTACATTGTAGACAAAGATGAGAGAAGTAGATTACAATAATCTATTGTTTTTCTGCATTATGGTGAAGAACACAGTACATTAAAGTAGGATAAAATTTTCATAGTTACTACTTAGTTACCTGAAAAATGAGCAGAAAGGATAAAATTAGCATAGTTACCTGAAAAGATGAGCAAAAATCCCTCGCCAGCTCTCATGTATTGCTCGCGCATCGCTGAGAACTCTTCTTGTCCCGCAGTATCTAAGACTAATGCGAAAAAATGAGAAATTAATTTTCAGAATTTATATTTTTTACGCACAGCATTAATATAAACTGTCAATCTATCAGTTTCCTACGTACGATTGGAATTTTAGGCTATATGCTTTAGGAGGATTTATTTTATCATCCCCAGGAATCAGAAGCGTGTGTAAACAGCAAAAACTGTAAGGTTATATTTAGCCTTTCTCTACAATCTCTACAGGATTTTTAATGACGCATTCATGAATACAAGAAACGGTTTTTTTTCCTTTTCTGGATTATTCATTGTGAAGGAAATTTTATACGGATTTCCAAGTAAGAAAGCTATTAGATACTCCTCATTTTCACTTCCCTTGACGTCAATGCTTCACTGTGCTACTACTTATTCAGCTATTTTTATAGAATTTGAAGAAAACAAGTAAGTAGTATATATATAGTTTAAGGGAAATTCTAAGGTATAGATTTTAGCAAACAATTTCATAAAATGAATGAAAAAAATAGAGTCCGTACTGTCTAATTTGACTGGATCGCCATCGACTACGCATTGTTTTGAATAACTGTCTTCAATTGTTGGGTCGTAGTCCTGTACAAAGTAGCTCTGGAAAACAAAAATTAGGAACAAGTTTATTAGTATGAAATCATGTTGTATTATACCTACATATAGAAATTATAAATAAATTCCGACTCTTGTTATCAAAGTTATCAAGCTGCTTGTCAATGTCACTTCATGTGCAAATGCAGTTTTCCAGTCTATACATTTCACAAAATTTAAGTACATATGTATACGTCTGCCTAAAATATTATCATCTAAAAGAGTATCCTCAGATAACGCAAAGAGGAAATATGTGGTGAGATTACATATATATAGTTTAGGGCGTTGATGTGAAACAATAGAGACATTTGAGTTCATTACACGTAGAAATCATTTTTTTTTTTTTTTTTCGAATTTCCATTGCTCACATATAGTACTGAAGAACCCATCATTGATTCTATCATATTAAAACTTATATAAGTTTTAGAAGAAAAAAATGAATTTAGCATCTGAATTTGAAAGTATAATTTGAAATTATCTGATATTGGTCGTAAATATTCGTATGTACAGTTTCTGTCCACCATGAACAGCAGTAACAACAAACATGCAGGAAAGGTATATGTTGTAATACACAGGGCAATTGATTCTGGAGAAGGCTGAAAGGAATATAAATTATGTATACTAGTAAACACTCAAATATATGCGTTGGACATGATGTGCTTTGGCTAAAAGTACATTAAGTCAAACTATTTTTCGACGAATGTGAATTGTGAAACCCAGTCAATTTTTTCATTTGGAAATTTCTCGACTCTCCAAATACGGGTATAAAGGGCGTATAACATCTCCTTTTCTCTTACACAGTCTCAGCATGTGTGTCACTTTGCTATCTCTCTCTCTCTCTCCGCGTGTATGTGCGTTTGTATCTACAAGTTTTTAAGAGAGTGACTGTATAGATACTGTGCATGTGTGTGAGTGCATCGTACATGCGTTTGTGTAGGAGGGTTCGAAATACAAGTAAAATAAATTGACTGCTATATACACAGACACACTGACAACTATACTGTGATAATATAATACTGTATGTGTATGACTGATGTGGTAAAATACTACTATTTTGTAGAAACTAGTGCTCATTTTAATTTCAACCAGTTCCAATTTTCCAAACCGATGCTATAGACACTATACCGGAAAAGACAGAAAAACACTGAAACATTGTATTTAGTATTGCATTCGTACATGATACAAGATAAAATAACTTTGGCACTGTAAACTTTTCGTATAAAAATGCCAAATGTAATAAAACAAACCGAAAAAAAAATTAGTTTGGAGCAGCATAAAAGACTCAGTTCAGTTACTCTGGAAATAATTTGATTTCCTTTGGATTTCAAGTTATTATAGCCGTATAGCTAAACATTTCCAAATGTTTACAAATCTGGTACTATTATAATAATAGTATTATTATTTTGAATCTATGTATAATATATAGATTCAATTTGGATGATAGATATATTATATCTATGATCAAAATTCCACAAACTTTTACGCATGAAAATGTTTGTGGGGATCTGCAGCTTGTGTTGTAAAAATATAAAATATTTGAAATTCAAATTTTGAATGCATTTTTTTGTCAAAACAGCTTTTAACGTATATATACCTAGGTGATCAGTTGGAATTTTTCGAAGAAAACATTTACAGTATATCAGTAGGACGAATTTTACATTGATTTGACTTACACAACTAGAATGAAGCCGGCCCTAAAATAATATTCTCGATATATTATAAACAGAAGGGCCTCAAAGAATAAAAAGTTGGCTGAATCAGAATTTAGTGCACGTTCTCCAAAATGTCTTTAATACTGCTATATGCGGAATAGGAAATTGTCTTCGTGCTCATGCTATATAGGTATGAGCTCCATAGTAATCAGTAATTATAATTATCTCCAATGAAGGGAAACGAATCTCTTCAGGTGCGTCTCCTTTTGCCTTTGTTGTAATTATTATGTTCCGAATTTATTACTTGACTTGGATACACTATACTATACACACTGGCCAATTTTATGAAACAGGAAAAAAACCTAGCATTTGTACCAACATAATTCTGCATATAATTGATAGTATATAGACTGTAGCCTACAGTCTGTAGGCATTGGAGTTGCACACTTGAGATGTATCATGATAATTAATAAATACACTACACACTAGAAAGTACAACTCATAGAAAACCTATATAACATATATATATTTTTTTATGCCCTTTTCTACAACTGGGAAAGAACTATGAGCTGTATGCACAAGGGGGGAAATACTAGGGCGAGCTCACAGATTAAGAGAGAGAGAGAGAAAGACGGGAAATTGTTACATAGAGACTCTGGAATAGAAATCATTATTAAAAGCTATTATTTATCCATGTTTGGTATGAGAATGGGAGCCCAAAGATGAAGCAACCAGGGAACATTCCTATATATTCCTCCTTGTTCCAAAGGAAAAGGAAAAAGCTCCAAAAGTTTCTTGCTTGGTAGTTGGTACGACAAATGTGTGCTTCATCTCATCTCTGAATGTGTGAGGATGAGGAGCCATATGAATCTCTTACATGCTGTAAAGTAAACTCATGTCAGTCACATGTGGCGGGATACGCGAGAAAGAGAGTGAGGTTCTCGTACATAGAAGTGAGAGAGAGAGAGAGACTAGATTTTTCTACTTTCTACACGGTAAAAAAAAACTAAATATAATGCACACAGGCCTTACACTTTACGGTATACGATGAACAGTGGTTAGTGTGTTTACTAGTAGGCAGCATATGAATCTTCATTCATCCCCTCATCATGCCAATGCCGTCGTTATCCAGTGACACACAGAGATAGGCAAGATAGCACTAGAAAAAATATATCCGAATGGGGTACAAGCAGTGAACCAAATATCTCTACTGCAGACCAAATCTGTACGTCCCCACTCTCTCCAAAACCCATCAGAAACAATAATATTACAAAAATCCTTTGATGTTTTTCATTCCCACAGACAGTGGGAATTAAAATTGTCTGTAAAGATTGTTTTTGTACAAATTTTCAATATTCTTGAACACGTATAAGATTATAAATTGGATGATTTTATTTGCATATAATTGTAATGACATTTGATATATTTTGAACTTGATTCACCTTTACACTCACGTGCTCACAAAATATCAACATGTCAAAACAAAATGAAAACAATGTGTCATCCAGTACATACAAATATATATATATATATCTGCTCGTCTCCCTTTTTAATACCTATATACCTACTATGTATGTATATATGTACATATATGTAATTTATGTGTACGCACACACACATTCACACACACACATACCATGCACACAGCTAAATCAATAATAAAAAGGAAAAGTGACAAGTTTCAGCTTGCAAGACATGGACAAAAGATATACATGCATATTAGTATTAGTATTCCATTATTTATGTGGACTGTAGACTGAAGCTCACTACGTATAAAAATATATAACAGATCTCTATCAGATACACCTCATCAAAAAACTTCTACTGACAAAAAAAAATAAACTTGCCTGACTTGATGTTCAGAATCGTGCTCAGGCAATGCTCTTGCCTTGTTTGTTGTACCCGATTTGTAAAATGTTTTCCCTTCAACTCTGTTGAGTCTTGAGCAACGAATCTCTCTCGAGTCCTACGAGCTGAACTGAGTTTTGCAGATGCTTTGAGCTTTGAGATAGAGAGAGCACTGCTTAAGAAGACTTGAAATAGCAGAATCTGACGATGAGTGCATGTCCGTGTACAATCTCAAGCTATTTACATTTCCCCTAGCTATAGCTAAGTACTGTGTGTGTACGAGTGGGTTTTTCAAGCTACAAATAAATGTATACATGAATGATGCATGAATTACAGGAACACATTTCTTGTCACTGAATTCATACAACGGCGAGCGTCATTACCGGTCGCTTTCCTTATTATGTATACAGACAATCTCGAGAGGATCCATCATTTGTAGAATAGCAAACGTATAGTATACACATTACTCTTGTACGTACATGCACTACACATACTACGATATGTAAGAAGCATCCATAGCCATGAGTAATAAAATTTAGCTTAGGCATTGTAATAATATATTTGCGATTAGGCTAATATTAGTAGACAAGTCATTAACGATAGAGGCAGTTGAGAGCTATAGAAAAAAGCAGCCTTTGGCGATTTTCAACTTCTTCAATCCGTTAACATTATTTATCATCCTGTATATAGACTGTATGGAGTGTACAAATGATGTAGTTGAAGTCAAATCTGAGTTCTAATTACTGGTGAATGCATTCATCTGTAATTTAACTCTTATAAATTAATATTTAATTTTATGTAATCAAGTACAAAATATCGACAAATAATATGAAGGGTTTTTGTTCATTTTTATTTTTTTCCATTAGACAAATTTCAAATTTGTTGGCGCCCCTATATATTGAGCTCACAAATATGTACAGATACAGAGATAATTCTCATTCACATTCTTTTGTTTTTCATACAAATTTGAGAGGCCTTGAGACACGTTAACTGTGGATGTCTAAATCATCCATTTCCGTGGTGGAACACAGCAGTAAAAGAAACAAAACTGTGAGCACATATAATATGCATATGTATATGTATACATGTATATGTGCAGTTGTGAAAAGTGCCCAGTCGGTCATTCAGTCGGATCAAGTATGACTATGAAAATGAATCCTAACCATGCGCATGTAATTATATGTAAATGTAAAACACACGTTTTGCTACAAAAATAAACAAAATGTATCAACTTGAAAATTGTTCAGGATAGTTTAAAGTCGTCTATACTCTTTATGAACAGGGAATGTGTATTTTAGCATCACTGTGTGCATGTATCTAGTCCAACCAGGGAAACACAGTTTTACCTTTTCGTGACATGAAATTCTTATGAGAGAAAATACTTGACGTATATGTATATTTAACATTTTCGATTCTCCGTTAAAACGACACACACATGTATTTCATTATTCCCCACCTCCAAAATATACGTTTCAACATGAAAAAAAAAGGATATTTATAATTATCTAAAAACAATTTCAATTTGCAATGAAAATTCTTGCTGGATACTCAAATTGAAAAAAAAGTACGATGGATAGTTGATGCGTGGAGTTGGGGAAATAAAATTATTTGAAAGGAATATTACAATCCCAAATGATTTTTTGAACTTGTTTAAAAGTGTAAAAGAGAGTACGTTCACTGTACTTTCAAAAAAGTAAATAGAATTCGGAATTCACCACAGAGATGCGTTTGAAACTACATATGCATTATGCATATATGTTTAGAATATGTAGAGGTGGGAATACAAAGTGTTAATCAAACTGGGAGGAGATCCAAGTGGAACAGAAAACTGAAAATATTTCCTTCGTCGTTCCTTTACAGGACACATCAAAGCGATTTAAGCCTGGTTGAGATGTGAGAGAGAAGGCGACCAGACAAAAAAAACATACACACACGGTAGTTGTAGGTTGTATCTAAGTAGCTCCAGGAGTTATCATGACAGTCCGGAAATGTTGGTGCCAGAAGTGAACCCAACTTTCAGGAACA
>JAIUND010005084.1:0-10209 GCA_034699125.1 Gisinianus flammeolus
TTCATATCTGTCCTCATCCCAGACTTCAACGGATTTTAATTTACTCTCCGGCAAACGAGAAACTCCACCGCCCAGAGCAAATAATTTCCCATTCACTACAGCCACACAAAGTCCTGCTCGCTCTGTTTGCAAGCCTATGAAAGTAAATGAGTAAAGATAATGAACTAACCATTCAAAATTACTGATAATGATTTCAGGATTTAAAAATCTACCAGGTGCAAATCCCCATTCGTCAGATTTCGGATCATAAAATTCTGAAAATCAAAAATGAGCGAGTTTATATGTGCGGTTCGGGAATAAAACCGCGGCGTTATACCTTTGTCCAATAATAACTATGTTTATATATCGTATATATATAGCTAATGGATTGTTAAGGGGGATTTCATCATACCTACAAAGTTGGTTGCAGTGACTTTGAAATTTCTTTCTTCAGACTCCACAGAGAAACCACCCACCGCATAAACTCGTTCATTGTAGACGGTCACACCACAGTAAGCTCGGAAACGATTCAACGTTTGAATATTTGCCCATTTCCAACCTTTAGTATGCGACTCACCAATTTCGAGACGTTCCGCCCAATTCATTGCACCCAAAGTGTGAAACCCACCAATCTATATATAAACAACAACAAACTAGTCTATTTACACAAATGGCACAAATTCCACATCATTCCTGTATAGATTGAAAGATTCAAAACTTACAACGTAGATTGAGTCATTAAGGACAGCACACTGAAATCCATATCGAGGTAGAATCATGGGCGGAACTCGCCGACTTCTCCATCGAGGTTTTTTCCCATAGCCCATATCAAAATCAAATATTTCAACACGATTATTTGCTTTATTTGATTGATCCTTGGAATTCCCACCCATATCGTAGAGACTCCCTAATTTTTAACATAAATAAACTGTAATCAAATGAACAAACTATTAAAGTATATTTACAGTGAATTTCATGTGCTTGCCTTCATGAAAAATCATGCAATTGTCTTTCCCTGTGAATGTGTAGCTCGCCAGTTTCGAACGAGTTTTGGTCTACAGTCAAATTAGAGAAAATCATAAATTATAGATTGCATGCAGGATCGAGATTCTGTTGAGTACCCAGTAAGTACTACACTGTCTATGGCGGTCTAATAAAAAAACACACACACAAACCTTGAAATCATAGGAAATTAAATATCGTTCTTCGTGAGCAGAGTCTTCAATATAGAACATGAGTCGTTTAGTTTTGAAACTATTTGCTAAGCGTGAAGAGATCCTTGAGGGAGTTCCAGCTCCATTGACATTCGATGACTCGTTACCCAATTTTGTATCAGATCCATAATTCCTTAGTGAGTACCCACCACAAGTAGTCAAAGATAATTTGGATTTCCGACTCATCAAATTCATTTTCGATTCCCCTGGTCGTCCTTTTTTGACGATCATTTTAAGTCGAGGGAGTCGAGGCTCTTCAAAATTCGTTGGTAGACCACATCGACATCGACTCATTGGACTATTCCCATTTTTTAAATTATTTCTTTGACCACCCAATAATTTATTTATGTTGTGTACTTTGTCCTTGTACGGACATGGAGATGGCTCACGCTGAATGGTTGGGACTCTCCTTTCAATGGCATTCTCTTTCTCTCCGTCCCTGTCGTCTTTGTTGGTCACTAAACTGAGCTTTGAATTCAACGACCCTGAAGTGGGAATATTTGAGATTGGGACGGATGATTTGATGGTCAATTGAGAGTTGTTCGTCGTGTCACCACAGGAACTCACGACTGTTTTCCCTTCCTCATCATCTGATTTGCCTACTTTCTCCTGTTTTTTTGCTCCTTCTTTGTCTTTCGTACCATTTAAATTTTCTTGCCAGCTCCCACAATATGGTGTACAAGGTCGTAAAATTATCTTTGGTCTTTGTTTGGTTGATTGTGGTTTTGAATGATGGGACTGTTGTTGAATTTTAATTGAAGAAGTTCGTCTTGCAGATTTGGATCTGACCCAAAACACTTTATTTGTATAAGACTTGTCAATATTTGCTTCATATTGAACTTTGGCAGCTGTTTTTGGTCGACATGGCCGATGATTTTGAGTTTGAAATGGAATTTCCGGACGATAAAATGATGGACAATTTGAGTAGGCCTTGATGATCGTGTCGTCCTTTTCCATCTGTTTTATACGAAGTTTGTCTGTGTAGTTGAGAGTCGGGGTGGTTGAGGACTTGCTACAGGAACTACTTGTACTTTCAAAATGTAATTTCGGTGACTCTGATGAGGATAACCGAGTTGGTTTTAGTGGTTTAGGTTTATCTCTTCGATTATTGTAATTGTTGTTAGAATTTGTGCTGTTGTAGTCTGCATGCCCTATTTTTAATTCCGCCTTTCTTTTACTTAGGGAAATTTTGGGGGAAATGAGACTGTTTGAATTCAAGTTGAATTACAGTACGGGCATGAGCAGGATAATTGTCGTCTTTATTCTGTTCATTAGGAATAAATAGTTGATTCTGTTGATTTAAATTTGAATGGATTTCGTTCGAATCATTCGGACATTGGCTTACTGATCTCTTTGAATGAACCTCCTTCCGAGTCTGATGTGATTGTTTCAACTGATTTGTGAGCGAATCGCCAGTTTTCGGAATTAATCCGTCACTCTCTGACTGAACGGAAATTGAATGTTTTTCTCTCTCTTTCACCCAAGTTTTCTTACTCGTTTCTTGAATCAGCTCAGATTTCTTATTTTGTTGGTTGTTGTTTGTAATTTTAGATTGAATAAAATCTCCTTCACCAACGGCAGCAGCAGCAGCAGCTATTTTCTTAATTTGATCGTCCACATAAGATCCTTGAGTTAGGAAAGTCCCCACTTTGTCATTTGAATACATTTTTAATTCTGATAGAACGATTATGGGATCCTTCACACTGGTATTGCCATTAATGGTATCAGGGAGAATGGATGACGACGGAAGTATGGCGAGACTTTCTTCCGTACAGATTTTTTGAACTATTCCCGATACTGGCAGATTATTTGAAGGTTCGATTGGATTTGGTGTGGGGGTTGGTTGTTGACGTGAAGCCATTCTTTCGAGTAACTCGAGGTAATACTCTTGACACGTTGGATGGGCACAGACGATTGGATTTTCCCGAAATTTTTCAGTACGCAAACAGAGACTTCAGACAGATTGACGAGTTTCACTAGAGCATACAGAAATTCTTGGCACTCCTCTTGCCTGGCTTTGACCCACTCAATTATTCCTTCGAGTATAGTCTCGGGCGTACATAGAGTTTTGTGAGTCGCAATTGTAACAAGAAGGAAAATCTATATCATCCAGAATTTTTTAATAAAATCCGGATCAAAAAAAAAATTGAAATTGAAATTTACCTACAATAAACAAAATGTTTTTGTCTATTTTTGTCCTTTGCGTACACATTACCTCTTTCACATCCAAATTTATGAATTCCCGAGCACTGGAAACAGAGTCAATATTCCGGAAAACAAATTCTGTCATGCATGTTAAAAGTACAGTGAAATAAGGGCTCTCGGTTGTCTGACTGGCGAATCTCCATTTGTTCACACAGTTGTCAATGGTGCCGTACGTATAAAGGATTTCCGAACACTTTACTTTTAGTGTGTTTAGCATGAATGTTTCAGCCCCATTTATGATTTTTTCTATATTTTCTGTATCGATTGCTCCAGGATCCCCTGTGTAGATGAATCTGCGAATCAAGAATAATAAGAATACAATTCAACACTATCAACTTGTATATAGGGGAGAATCTTTCATGAATTCCATTTCGAGTTTGCTTGCATTTGAATTATACCTAATGAGAAAACTGAGTGTGGAGAAATCCATTGCGGGTATGATGATGAGATTGTCATCTTTGTCACACAATCGAAATACTTGTGAAAAATACGGTGAGGAGTGGTCAAGGATTAATTTGTGAGCATAAACTGGCTCCGTTTTACTGTAGTCAACAATTCCAATGTTGTCTTTGCTCACTCCCGGGTACAAACGAATATCACAAAATCTCTTATTCTTGATTTTATCATTCAAATTGTACAAGAATCCTGGGATTCCGCCTGCACTAAATATCGGATGATTGAATTCATTAAAGTTTTCAAAATCAACTTCGTACATAGTTGCTCAATTTGATTACGAGTGTCACTAACTATGCAATTTAAATGAACTATATTTAAAAGCTATTTAATGGCCAAAATGTAAGTCATTCATTTTATTTTGTTCCGTATATATATAACTCAAGACCCCCTCCTTTTCGCGCCCCCACCCCCCACTTTTTGGATTCCAACCCACTAACACTGCAATCCAAGATAACGAATTTCATGCAAGCCTTGTTAAATTTTTCGTATTGTTCCTATGACAGTGGCTTTCAAAATCTCAGGAATTTCATCCTCAGCAATGTCATTTGTCTGTCTACTGTCTATATCTAACTACAGTCACTATACATATGATATAGCACGCAAGGCATTTGCCATTTGATATTTTTGATGCTGGTAAAATGCAGGCATCACTGCTCAATAATATGAGTCCACGATATGAATTTTTTTGTATACGAAAAACTTTTCGCGGTAGGTTTTATTACAACATTTAAATATATTTGGATAACATTCAACAAATAATATGCATTGCGTCTATGTATTATATATCATGTAGGGGAGATATTTTTCCATTTTTTTTGTCAACATTTTCAATTTTTTTCATCTATCTTACACCGACAACTTTTCGTTTTAATACAACGAGAGTTCGCATATAGCACTTTTTTTTTCTTCGTAAATACTCATAATAATAATCTAAAATCTACAAGTCCGACATTTTTAATTTTCTCAACACAAATTTGACTTTTTGACGTTTTATTTCTCTTTTTTGACATTCGACACTCGACAAAAAAATTCACATGTTGATATCACTAGGCAGTTATGTATTTTACTTCTTCCTTCCTTTCTCCCCCCTTTCTCTTTCTGATTCCTTACACAAGCTTAAATGATTAATAATAATAATATCCCTATATATATATACCATTTCATCGATACTTTTTCATCTTAGATGTTTTTATCATACGATAGTACTTCTGTCATTTAATAATATACCATAATAATATGTATATCATGTGTCAGTATAAATTTCAATTAATTAGCAACCTCCGTTATTACATATTTTGCATATATATAATTTGATAGTTACAGTATACAGTTCATAATCTTACTTTTTTCAGTTATTATTCAAAGTTTACAAATCAGTACAATAATAATAATAATAGTAATTTTTATCCATATCATAACGTAATATTATTCTGTGTCAATCGTCGCCCATTTTAATCAGTTTTATTTTTGAAGAAACTCAACTTGAAAATGAACGAAAACGAAGAAGCGATCTACACACTTATCTGTATAGATATTTTTGTTTGTAATTGTTTTTTCAACTATACCTGTATGCATACTCAGTATATCTTATTTTGAACTTACAACTCATACCTATTTATGTTAACCTTACTAAATATTATGCTATCCTAATACATCAAAAAAATTATGGGTTAAATGATAACTGCAACTGAACCTTCGTAATAATAATAAACCGGACAGTGTGTTTGCCCACCGGGAAACCCAAACCGGGTGTGTAACAATAGTAATAATAATTTTCTAAACAAAATCTATATAGGAGAGAGAGAGAAAGAGAGAATAACTGATTATAATAAATATTGCATAATTTGAGGGAATCAAAATCAAAAATCAAAATCGAGTTACAATACTATTAGTATTATTATAACTTTCAAGTCTTCAACTTTAACCCTTAACCTTTTGGCAATGCTTAAACTGTATTATTATTTCATAACTCTTCCCATGTTTTATATATATCAAAACCAAACTGTACATTTGCATCCATTCACATTCTTTTCTTTTTCATACTTTCTTCCTCCAAACTTTTGACTAAACTCAGACTTTTCCTGACCCTCATTATCTTACCCAAGTACTTACTGAAAAACGTTAACTAATATTTCTTTTATCCACTTGATCTTTTAATTCAGAATTCTTTTTAGGAAAAGTTGTAGTTACGACATGACCATTGACCATTATTTTTTGTTTGTATTGTATATATTTTACAATTTACTTACTTATACATGTATAGTTTTGGAATTTTGATTCACTTCATTATATATTTCAATAATATTCACAGAATATGTTCATATGTATCGTATAAATATATATATATATAGGTACATATATATTTATATCATATTTATTTTATAATGATTACTGTATGTATATTAATTTCTATACCGGTACAATCAGGTTTTGTTTCCTCCATTAAAACTACAATATCATAACCATAATAATAAATTAATTATTGTATTCCACTGTAATTTTCCCACTGTATTTGTTTTATCTCAATTTCGATGAATAATACTAATACTAAATGACTAAAAAGTGAGCTCTGTAAAATTCACAGTGTAAAATGTGAATCAGTACAGGAAGAGAATTTCCGAATCAGCAGTTATTTACATTGTATAATATATAAGCGTAAGCGTAAGTACATTATACGCTTTACATGCTTAACATATAACAGGAATTTTACTGGGCTGTGAAAACTGGAAAAGGTACTAGATAAATATGATCATAATAAAACCTTTCTGCTATTGTACATGGTTTTTAACAGTAAAACGTTTTACAGTTAGAAGGATTACTGATACACATGCAACATACTGTGTATTTTAGTACGATTGTTTAAGATTTAAGACTAAATATATTTAGTGTCTAAAAGACTAACTCGATCTGTAATAATTAGTTCAAATGATTATGCTGTCTTTTGCATAGTATTTAATTACATATGCACAGGTAAGTAAGTAATTATGATTCTGTTACAGGTATACATTTTTTAGTCATCATATTATATGTAATCGTCTCAATTCAATTGATTGTTTTATATTTTGTAAAATGTATTATTACATCTACATGTATTACGAATGAGTCTAAGAAAATCCTATATTTTTAAACTGTTAATGTTGCTGTGAACCTAATGTTTTTATCTAATTTAGTTACATATTGATGTATGTATCATCGCATTTCAATCAATCAATCACAGCGTCGCATGTCAGTTTTTCAATACGAGCATTTTAAATATTGGCTATTAGTTGATTTGCAGTGCAATTTGTATTTTATGTACATAATATTAGTAATGACTTTAACAATAATAAGTAATAACAATGATAATATTTTTCATACTGTAAATACAATTTTACAAGCATAATAATAAAACAATAAAATAACGATCTATTCTATCGTAGTAAACTAATTGTGAGTCCGGCCATTTTAAAACCATTTTTTGTGGAATTTTTCTTTGTCTATATTTACCTATATATTTCTGCGCTGGGGCCGTTCATTGGCCTTAAGTCTTACGTTTAATTTGTATATTTTGTAATAATAATAATATTTTTCCCCTGTAGTCTCTCCTCAACTTAAAACGAACAGGTTCAAATGTGTTTAAAATTTGAAATTCTTTTAATTAAATAAGCAGAATTCTTTATCAGAAACAAAACAAAATCTGTCCATATACTTTTCTATACAGTTATTAGTTCTCTATCTATTTCTTTTTTCAGTTCTCTTTCATAAACATATCAATTATATCTTTCAAACTATAAATTCAGAAACTTTAGCTCAAAAAATCTTGAGCAAACTACATGCTGAACGAGAGGCAATCACTAATTATTAGCTAATTTGCAAAACACGCAATTGCTCGTCAACGTAAATCCTTGCTTAATAATGTAAACGCTGTTGATCGAAGTTAATAATGATAGTACTAGTATTTTTCAACTCTATTATTATATATTCGATCTAAAATATTAGTATATAATCGT
This sequence comes from Gisinianus flammeolus, assembly GCA_034699125.1. NCBI lineage: Eukaryota > Metazoa > Arthropoda > Collembola > Symphypleona > Katiannidae > Gisinianus > Gisinianus flammeolus. Next base: position 7,844 of record JAIUND010005084.1, read on the forward strand.
ATGCATATTTGTATCTAAAATTGAATAACAATAATAATTATTGTTATTGTAGTTGCAGAGAGGGAGTACAAGTAAATAATAAAATAATAACAACATTCTTGACACTTTTGATTCATCTTTTACATGTCTAATATCTAATATGTAATGTCGTGTAAATCAGAATAATTTGATCATTTTTTTAATTCGTATAAGAATAATAACAATAGTACTTAATAATAGAATGATATATATAGTTCATATTTATACGTATATAAACCTTCCATATATTATTCAATTATTCATTATAAGATAGTTAAAATTTTCTCATGCATATATATAGTTTCCCTCTATCCTTTGATATACTATCATAGTAGATATATGCTTAATTCTAATATCCTCTAGGATAAAGATTTTGAAAGTGAATTAAAATTTAATTATAGTTAACTACTACTATTATAATTTGTATTAAAACTAATTAAATTTCAGATATCTTCAGACTGAATATGACGACGGAGTAGTTGTTTCTTGAGGCATTGTAACTCGGTCTCCATTGTGTTCATTTTTGACTGTAATTCAAAATTACTGTCCCTCTGTAATAAATGAAATTACAAAGTCCATAATTTAATACCAATTTTAATTTTGTCGCACACGATAGTAAAAAAAAAGTAGGAAAAAAACCATTTTGGACTTACATTTAGTCTCACTTTACTTTGGGAAACATCCTTGATAAACTTCTCCTGTTCTCTGCAGATCTGTTCCAGTGATGAGATTTTCTTGGCCATTTTGTCTATGAGTAAATTCACATCAGCACCATCCGGGCCCAATTTATTTAACAACATCTTTTTAACTCTCTCCACATCATTGGTCGTCAAGCCTATATATACGAAATATAATAGGATAAGTAAACTAATGATGATATATAAAGATGGATGTATCGCCATCAATCAAATGACTACTATACTATACTTACACGTTTGATCGTTGTTGTTCGAGTATTGATGAAATGGTGGTCTCTTTTTTGTTGGCAAACATGAGATCGAGATCGATGGGAAATCATAATTATGATGGACAGAGACGGGAGACAATGTGGAGGGCTCACACCGAATCTTTTTTATCTGTACATGGTCATCCAACTCATCCACGGGTGATGACCTTAGTTCCTATCGTTTCCAAAACACAAAGCAAAAGAAAACACATTAGTACTTTATTACATACACACACCAGACAATTTTCAAGTCGGCGTCAAACATTTTCAGTTTCTTCTGGACTTATTGTGCAACAGTTCACACTTCATATGAAATTTGCTGGCATTGAGTCCTACCCTGCGGACATATGTTGGCGACTTGGAAGCGCAAAACTATCAAGTGACGTGAAGCTTTTACACATTATTTATTGTACAAACCACAGAGAAGATATTTCCCTCTATTTTATGAGAGAAACATCCTTGGTACAAACTTTAAATAACAATAAAAGGAATAACAGTGTTCATATTGTTGTACATGGAACTTGGTTGGAATCTCATTTAATGGAATTCTATTTCAATAATCAAATTCGAATTTCAATAAATTCAAAAACAATACAGTCTACAGTTCTAAATCGGTGGTACTTATTCATAACAATCTAAATATATTATTTCTGGCCAATATCTATAAGGAAAAGAAGCTCAATGGGAAATCAATGTAATGTCAATGTAGTCATTTGTAATTTATTTCAAGGTGAGTCACATAAAGTAGTACATATATGGAGCTTCTCTATAAAAAAACATTCTGATGATGAGCAGGTAGCATGCACTTGATGCTTTCCTCATTTTTTTTGTTCACCAATACAATATGGCTGCTAGTATGAGATGCACATATGTATCGTTTAATACATCTGCAAAGATGCTAATGCGAAAAGCTTTCAGATCGTATAGGGGCGAGAGAGAAACCCATGCAGTTTCCTCATGCCCCGTCGGAATTTTTGCATTCTGCTCTCAGCAATTAAAACAACGCATAGTCTATACAATATACATAACTTCAGTCTACACGACATAGACAATAATCACTGGGTGTGTGTGTGAAGAGAGAGAGAGCAAAGTACAAGTCATCGTTTCTCTCTGACTCTCGCTCAACTATGACTAGACCTACACATAGCGACATTTATGAACACAGTGTAAACCAGCACAACTAAAACTTGGTTAACTACAATGACATATAGGTAGAGGAGAGCGGGGTAAAAAATGACCACGGGGTAAAAATGACCACCGACGTTTTTTAGATTTTTAGTAAAAACAAAAACTTTTTACGTCATTCTGGCCACGTAGGCTTGGATAGCAGAATAAATGGATTAGTTTTATTGGAGGAAGGGAAATGTACAGTCACGTAGGCCGAATCTATTTACGTCTAAAA
>JAIUND010005085.1:0-10206 GCA_034699125.1 Gisinianus flammeolus
CTAAATTATTTTCCTTCAAATTCGCAGTTAATTCTTGCTTCAAAGTTGTAAAGAAAGTGTGTAGCTTCCTCACTATATATAACACGTTCTTTAGCAAGCTCTACTTTTGTTTTGGAAAAAGCACCATTTTATTACGTTTAATTATGACTATGATAATTACAAGCACGTAACGTTTATAATTACTACGAACTTGCAATTATAATTACTAATTTTAATTAGGATTAAAGGTGTACAAAAACGTACGAGTGAATTGAAAGTCAACTGTCCGAAGCAAAAAATCACAAAGAAATTCCTTGGAATTTGAATTTCGTGTCGGGAAATCAAGGGAATCAAGGAAACGAACGCGGCTTCCTCGATTTTCCTTGAATTAAATAAAATGTAGAAAGTTTGCGTTTCTACAGTAAGTACTCCCTTTCATCTTGTGAGCGATCCCAAAATGATTACCTAGAAGATTATACATCACTGCATTCTTTTCGATTTTCTCTGCATTCCTTTTCCTGTTGTGAAGAAATTCTCTGAATAGTTAGAATTAAATGTAATTCATGGATTGAATTGTAAGGTTTTTTAATTGTAATTAAAGTGGACAGCGATGACTGCTTGAAGCTCTCTCGAATCACTTCATCGTGATTCTCATATCAAGAAAAGGAGAAAAGTAAGTCAAATCCCACAGTCCAAAAGTATAATTTTCAATTTTGTCAAAAGTATCTTTTCCGCGGTGTACAGTATTATTCACGAGAAACTTCGCACTTTCTATGCTGCGGGCGTAGAAAGTGGAAAGTTTCTTGTGAATAATACTGTATTCCATATTTACAGGAAACATTCCATTACATTTGGCATTTCTATTTAATATAAATATTTTAAATAATTGTGAGATTGTTAAATGTGATAATGTGTAATTGTAATTAATATGAATGTGTGTGTATAAACTTGTTTTTCTCGAATGTTTAAGGTATATAAATCAAAAGGTATTTAGGAAGTGAGAATTGACTGGATGTGACGGAGGAGAACCAGAAGTCAATTACAATTTACAATTTACAATGAAGACAACATCCACTCATTTGATCTCTCGTCCAAATGGGAATGGGAACAACAACAATAATAGTGCATGCCTTGATTGTGGCACTTTGGTAAACATCTCCATCCCCCCCATTTAATTTCCACAATGTCAAACAACTCATTTAAGATTCTTACATCACATATGAATGTAATATATGCAAATTCTATACCTGTATTTAATTAATATAGACAAGAGAGCTGAGACAGAATATGGACGCGTTTGAGACCCTGGCGAGTCTCAACTCCAACCTGAAAGCGGATGTCCTCATCATCAATGTAATCATCTAATATATAATTATAATATCATCATCAATATAATATTATTAACAGTATTAATATTAACATTATTAACAATTATATAGTCCTTTTCATATATATATCACTGTGGTTTTCTTCTTTTCTTGTTGACTTGATGCGATTTATGTATAAAACAGTTGAGGGAATTGCTTACGAGAGCTGAGAAGGCACATTTAAATAATTCCTCTTCATATACCGTGAAACAACCGGAAATGCCTAAAATTGAGGCTTCCACACAAACCGTGGGAAATTCTCCTTCATCTTCTTCATCTCCTCGTCGTCATCATCATCATCATCCTCCTCATCCGCACAACCAAGACAACAATTCTACACATGATGACAATTACAATGTGAGTTTTGTGCAGTTCACAATACAGATTTCAGATTTTGTCCTATTGATATTCATTGTCATTGTCAAATCATGTGATATTGATAACTATTATAATCATAATCAATTATAATGTAATAATGCGTTTAATTTAAATTGGTACATATCAGGGTAGGTATTCATAATAATACAAATTAATAATTAATAAATAACACATGAATCAAGTAAATATTTAAGTATTTTATACTTAATGAATATAATGATAAAATAATTTTACTGTATATTATAGGTTTCCATGGAAAAGTCGCTTCAAGTGGTGAAGGAATTTGGACTGAGAGCCAGAACAAGGAGAGCCATGAAAATGGAAGTGAATTACAGAGCAGGAAATGATGATGAAATCCAGACGGACATGGCCAAATCCTCGTCCTCATCTTCCTCTGGCGTCGTCGTCAAACGGGAGAAAATCCCTGGCTCCAGTTGTCAGAAAATGAAAAAGAAAATGACAAGGACAATGAAAAAGAAAAAGAAAAAGAAAATAAGGATAGGGAAACTGACAAAGAAGGATCGTCATTATCTCGTCACCCCAGAAGACCAGGAGAAAATTAATGAGTCCATCAGTAAGAACAAAAACAAATCCCAACACACAACAAACACACAAAAAAACAAAATACATTCTCAGTTTTAATGAGCTTTTTTGTCTTGGTCATTTGTCATTGTCATTGTCATTTGTAATATTTAAATGTTTGATTGTGGACCTGTGTGATTTGTGATATGTACATAGAGACAATTCAGATGGAGACGGAGGACGGCTTCTATCGTCTATTCGAGTGTTTCCTATGTCCACTAAAATTTAGTAGGAAAGATGCGGCTCGGCGTCATCTCTACATTATTCATTTCCAGAAGGGTCTGCCCTGCCCCAAATGTGGGCTCAAATCCCTCACCACGACGTCCCATCAGAATCACGCCCTCAAATGTAACCCCAATACCAATTTCATCGTGTACAACAATAGGAGACGGAGGATCAAAGTCCAAATGAGACGACGCAAGTCCTCACCACCGTCAGATGATGATGATGATGATGATGACGTCTCCACATTCTTCCACAATCTGACTGTACGAAATCCATTCCCGGGTTTCAATTTGGAAATGGCTCGGACCGTTCAAGTCCTCCTCGAACCCCTGATCAATCCCATAAAACTAGATGTAAAGGAAGAGGAAAAGGAAAATGACGAAATCCCTGTAGCGCCAGTAGAATTAGCAATGGAAGAAGAACTGGAAATTCCTGGTGCGCCAATAGAATTAACAATGGAAGAACTGAAAATTCCTGTAGCGCCAATAGAATTCGCAATGGAAGTGGAACTTTCAGTCACGCAAGAATCAGAGTCAGAGCCAATGTCAGATTTAAATATCCCGCCGGACAACACGGAAATCTCACCTACGGATGAGCCCAGCGAACCGAATGAACCGGTTCGGATGTTACCCGAAGAAATACAAATACCAGTAAAAGTCGGGATTGACTGGAGTCAAATCGACTTGAATATAAAATAAAGAGAGAGAAAAAGAGATTTCAATTGTCTGAAAATCATCACTATAATCAATAATCATTACTCATGTTTTAGTTTAATAAAAACCATTGTGGATTTTCACCATTCAATATTCCATGAAAAGTGCATGAAAAGTATTTATTTGTAGAGCGCGCGCGCGCAATTTACAATTAGTCTGAAGGTTCTTTGTAACGGATATTTGGGAATCGGTTTCGCGCCTGCTTGAACTCTAAAACGCGCTCATCCGTCCACCCAAAAGCCTTCCTCGCCTGCTCAAGTAAACTCCGCCCTGCTGCCCCACTTGAAAAGTGAATGAGCTCCCCCAAATTCATATTTCCCACGTATTTGAGTCCATCCTCCGTTGTCGGCCAGAATTTGACTTTCAAGTCGAGGAAATTGAGGAGGAATTCGATCCCTTCAAAGTCCTTGTACAAAGGGAGAAACCAATTCCGGAACCAATTCGTTCCGGGTTGAGGGTACTCGGAAGTCCTAGTCTCTGCCCTCCTCTCAACTTTCTCCAGGTCAGAGGTCATGTTCAGGCTCTTGTACAGGTCGTACAGGAAAATATCTGAGAACGCCCCATTTTCCATGAGATATTCATTAGGAGAGCCGGAGATCCCTCCGTAGTTCCCATCCACAATCTGACTTTGAAGATGACCCAAATTGACCAGGTCATCCGAACCTAAGGCCCATACTTTTTTACTCTGACCTTGACCTTGACCTGGATCCAAGAGCGTCAGCTCCTTGAAATTCACATCAATCGAGTCCCGACAGCTGGAATTCCAGGAGGAATAGTCTTGTTTTGCATTCGAGAATTCCGCGGGGATATTCAAATCCGCATGGAAAACCGAGAAGAGTTTCTCTTCACGACCGAAAGGCCCGTAGTTTCTCTTGATTTGACCCCAGGACCGGCTGAGGTAAGTAAAGAGTTGGTCCGCACTTTCGTCCTCCCTTTTCCCATTCAACTCGACTGAGAAATAAACGACCGTGTTCTCATCGTCAAAGACCTTGATGTTCGTTTGATTGTGCCCCTGGAAAGAGTCGTGGAGGTAGAGCGGGATTTTTTGAATATGGTAATTGGACTCATTGCACCTCCCAACGGAACTCACACGACCACCATAGAAACCGGATTTTTGGATGAGGGTGGGGATGTCAGAGAGGGCTGAGTGGGAAGTGAACCCTGGCTGGAATTCCAAGGTTTGACCACGACAACACGAGTGTTCAAAAAGGCGAATGCAAGAGCCCATGGAATCAATGGATTTGACCGTCTGGATGAAGTCCGTGCCCCCATATTTCGTGAGGGCCTCGTCTTCGATGCGGAGACAATTGCCAAATGTGAGAATGTGACGGTTCCCTGCGCGTGCGTGAATAAAATGTCAAAAAGGTCAAGGGTCACATCACATCAAACCAAAAGTTCAAGCCTCGAAAAAAACATGTGTTTGATGCTTTTAAGTCCTCACACACACCTTCCATATTTTCCTTCCCGTAGATTGTGATGAACTGATCTCCATCCACCGAGAGCCCATGGACAGAGACAGAACATCCCCATGAAAGCGTCAAGGTCAAGGTCATCAAGGTCACGAGTCTCATCTTCTTACTGTCCACAATCATCATTTTCTGATGAAAACACAAAATTCAGCAAGGTTTGATGCGCGTTAAATACTAATTAATTAATTAATTAAACGTTTAAGGATTCGTCTGCTTCCACGCTTTTAAATGCTAAGTTTTTGCTCAAAAACAATTACGAGAATGCAGAACATGTGTGTGTGATGGGGGAAAATGAAAACAGAATGAAGTGTGTGCTGTGATGAAATTTTTATGGATGTCACACCATGAAAGTTAAATGATTGTGATGGACTTGATTTATGGCCCATTTTCCTTTTCCTTTCCACAATTTGCATTATTAAATGACGCATTTTCAGGTGATTAATTGCTCAAATGTGGTCTTTTTTCTATTAATATGAGTAAATTGATGAGAATGTGATCATTCTTCAGCAGAATCCTTCAGTCTTTTTGTCATTGTTCTCTCCAAAATACTCATATATAATTTCCGATGCAGATGATTCTCTTGTGATTTATTGCCCATGCACACAATTCTTCGCATTGTCATTTTGTCAATTGAGCGCAGACTGTTTAATTCCAAAGACACACACACAAAATGCAAGTTTTTCTGTATACATTTTCCTCTATAATACAGAAATTTACTCAAGGACTTATGAAATTTGAAATTTCCTTTCCTCACCATGTGAAATGTGAAATCAATGAAAATCCTCTCGAGGATTGTAAATGCCCAAAAACCTACTTATAATTTACAAGCTGACAAAATGGCAGGAATATACCGTAAAACTTGAATTAAAAACCTACTCCAGATTACAAACCTATACCTCAATTATTAGCTTAGTTTTTTCGTTGGTTTTGGCTTTTTTCTAGTGTCCAGCCATTTACCGTCATGCTATCGAGTTATTCTTGGTTTTTGGTCCCAATTTCAAGAATTATAGACACTAGCCTAGGCTTTTAATTCAAGTTTTACGGTATACGAAATGTTCAACATATAGATTTAACTGAAATTTATTTTCATGAATTAAAATTTGCGGATATTCCTATTAGTCTATACATATTGGTTTGGGATTTAACTTGCAAAAACGGTCCCGACTCCCGAGTAAATTTTTCAGTTACCGTAAATACTGGAATAGAGCCCCAGGGGTTGTATCCGAAAATCTTATAGAACCCCGCAGTGTGGGGAACGTGAGAATTATGTATGTACGATAATGTATTTGACATGGGCGCAGGATTTAGTCTCTGCAGACATGGGGTTCTATAAGAGGGAGGGGTTCTATAACAGTATATACGGTACATTATGTGAGTTACATACTATCATTTTATTCGTATATATTCCTACTCATTTCCATTGCATTCAAGTCCCGCCCAGAAACTTTCCCTATTAGGAAAAGTTGTGTCAAGCCGCCTGTACAAAATGCCGACAATCCCAAAGGAGTTCCACTGCAAAATGGATTAAGGAAAAACCGAGGAAGAGAAGCCAAACAAGGAAAATCAAATGAATCTCCGAGTTTTGAAAGGAGAGGAATTTGAATTCCGCCGAGATTAACGTCTCTTCCAAGCCCAAACTTCGATTCACTTTCATGTGTGGAGCCGTGAATCGGATTTCATCCCATTTGACCCAAAATTGATGGATCCCCGAACTCATCAAAGTCCCCAAAAGACTGGAAAACAAATTGGGCTGAGTTTTGTCAATTCCATCAAAGATTTTATAGCCTTTCCATTCCCCAAAGGAATCGTCATTGATTTTCCGATTGTGATGAAATTTGAGTTGTTGTTGTTGTTGTTGCGTTCCTTGTTCCAATTGAGAATTCCTCTGGATTTCCTTCTTGAAAATGTTCCAAAAGCACTCAAAATTCTTCGTAGGCGTGATGAAAACCGTTCCAGGCCCACTCAGCGCCTTCCCGATCCCAATGAGATCCGGCAACTCGGCTGAACACGTGTTCATCGTCCGATTCCACGTGACTCCATATTTTCTCACCAGCCGGCAGGACTTGAATCCAGCACAGTTGTTTTGAACTCTTCAAAAGCCATGGAGGCCGAGTTCGGGCATTCCTCGATGCATTTCTCACGTTGAAGAAAAAAAAGTTGCCAGGAGAGCGTGAGGAAAGTCTGGACGTGGTCAAGCGCGGATGCCGATGCGAAGGAAAATGTAAAAAGCGGAACAGTCTGATTGAAGACCCTTAAATCATACGGCACTTTTCTTTCGTCATCCAAACAGTCGTCGCCCACTCGAGCAAAATAAATGTGAAAATCGTTTGGATGTTCCAAAAACTCCCGCCCAAATTTCCACTTGCTTTCATAAGGAAAGTTTAGAGTGTACTTGGACTTGATGATGCCTCGATAGCCGTTCGTCAAAATCAATCCCATCAAGAGCCAAACGCCTAAAATGATCCGACAAATCCGCGCGAGCTCCCTCGATGATTTTCTGCCCTCCAAATCGGTGACTTCTTTTACAGCAGCTGAAGCTGTGAAAGGGTGCGGAAGTTCTTTACCGTGCTGTTCCAACAGGATCCGGTAGATCCATTGCATCGTGGATGATCCAACAGCCAATAACTTAAAAGGGATTTTTGATGATGATGAGTTTGGTGCTGCGGGGTCCAAATTTTGGTAGATCACTGCCACAACTGCACAAGTCCCTATCATGAAAATCCCGAGAGTGATCCAAACAGGGGATTCAAAGTGTACCGTGTACATACTCAAAGAATCCTGGACTTGGTAGACCCCATCCGCTGTGATGAACTTGAACGAGGTCATGCCGGTTAAGAAAGCAGAGGAATGACATATGTCGCAACTTGGAGCATCGTCCAAGCGTTTGATGTGATTTGACAGTGTTTTATCATTTTTTCGATCGCCGTCTCCTTCATTTTCCTCATCCTGAAAAGGGCCCTCCTCAAAAGTCGTATTCAGGTGGGAAAGAAGGAAATTGATGGTGGCGTTGAAGAGGTTCACAGGATGGAATCTGTGGAAGGGAGTGGAAAGCCTCTGATCAGGATCTCCTAGGTTTGCATCCGCAAAATCCCCCATTTTAATCCAGATTTGATGGTCCCGTGTCTTGGTCGTCAAGAAACCCTTGTAGAAATCCAACATTGCCTGAAGGCACGACTTTTTGAGTTGTTTTTCTTTTTCCTCTTTTGGGCAATCGATGGGGACACTCAAGGTCTGGGTGAAACATAGTGGACAGAAATACCACGTGTCTTTTATGGTTTCCACTCGCACCAAATTTGAATTTGAATTCGAATTTGAATAGGACACTTCATTCACTATGATGACAAATGTGGGCGCGAATCGACCGTATTTTTGATGCAACTTGAGAGACTTCAAAAATTCCATCGGATGGAATTCGAATTCGAATTTGAATTCAAATTCAAATCCTGCTCCGGATTCCAATTGCCTTTGGTGAGTCACGATGAAATTGAATTTGGACTGGAGTTTGTGATGATCATCGTCCCAACTGCTCATTTCCTCGATGGCCTTTTCTCTAATGTTTTCATATTCTTCCCGCTTTGAATTGGAATGTGAATTGGAATTTGACGGCTCTGGGCGGGGGAGAAGAAGAAAATTGATGAAGCAGAATGCCCGGGAGTGTTTAACCAGTTGTATGAACGGACGTGGGAGTTCATGAGGGAATCGCTCATAGAACATTGAAGAGAAATTCGTGTTTATCACGGTCGGGGTTTCCATGGCAACGTAGTCAAAGACTGCACCAAATTGAAGGAAATTCATCCAGCAACAGTCCTTCAGATCCTTCAGGATCCCTTGGAGATCCACAATCATTCCATCACCTGACAAATGAATTTCCTTCGTCGCACTCTCCACTCCAATTCCAATTCCAATCAGGACAAGCAACTTAATCGAGATTTTAATAATTAAAATCGCCATCCCTTTTAAGATGGACAGATATTTTGGAATATCTATACGATGAAAAATTTCGGAATTCACAGTTAAACCGTTACAAAACGGTTTTTTGTTCTATTTTTTCTAAGGCTAATTTCCTCTCCTTTCTCTCATTTGTATTCCAATATCAATATGTAATATTTTTTCATCTACATACATATTTTGGAAGTGTTTTTCGTTTCATGAGTGTGTGGACTTGAGTCAATTATAGATTGTACACAAAGCACTTTGACCGATGAGAAAGCACATTGAAAAAGGGAAAATAAGTAAACACGCCAAATGTGACTCTTGAGAAATTGATAGGGTATAGGTTTTTGAAAAAATATATATATCTTACGTATACCGTAAAACTTGAATTCGAAGCCTAATAGGCTATAGTGTCTACATATATGTACAATTCTTGAAATTGTCCAAAAACCAAGGATAACTCGATAGCATGACGGCAAATGGCTCAGACTATAGATTATAGATAAAACCAAAACGAACGAAAAAACTATAGGCTAATAATTGAGTTAGGTTGTATGTGATCTGGAGAAGGTTTTCAATTCAAGTTTTACGGTACTTGATAGAATTCTGTACAATATAATTCAAATGATATATCGTCTATTAAGGTCGAAAACGAAGGATAATCATTTGGCCCCAGACGCAGAATATGCCTTATGTGCATACGCATATTCTGCGTCTGGGGCCAAATTATTGTCGTTCGTTTTTGACCTTAATAGACGATAGATATATATATATATATATATGTGGGGAAAACGGATGGTGACGCTTTTTTTTCTTTGGTCCTTTTTGCCCACAGGAACTCTGACCACCAAATATTATGGGAGCGAGTGGGTTTTAATTAAAGAAATGAAGGACGTGTCGTTGACTCGCTTTTGGCGGGAGGAAGGCCGCCGACTCGCTTGATTGGATGATGAAAATGTTGTTGGGCTCATCGGAGTTGTACAAAGTGCAAAGAGCTACACTTGGTACACTTGACAGTTGACATGAGCACAAACATGAGCACAGTATTCGTTATTTACAAATCCAGCCATAAAAGTTTGGAGTAACAAAATGAAAGCATGTGGAAATATCGGCGCGTCTCGCTGAGGAATCCCGGTCATGGGATTACCTCTGATATATTATACATATATGTATATGGTATCGATTTTTAGCGGGCAACTCAATTCCATGGCTCATCATGGAGTACTTCTGTCATGAAATATATATACACAGTTCACATCTCCGACAGTCGCGGTTCCAGACCAATTTTCGAGGTAGGCCCGAATTTAAAATGCAGTTTTATCTAGTGTAATTTCCTTTTTTTCAGTTTTTTATCTAGTGCAAGTTTTTAAACATGCCTATTTGTTGAAGTTGTACGGGCATAAAGTACAAGTTAAATACAAAATTGAGCTTTTATTGTGAATTATTTATATTTATCCATACCACAATCCATGCATGTATCACAATTTGCTTGCCAATTGGCAGTTGGGAACTCGTCAGCTGAAAATTGACTGGTTTAATTAACATTACGCAAATGCTGAA
>JAIUND010005086.1:0-10205 GCA_034699125.1 Gisinianus flammeolus
AGTTTTTATCAGAAACATATTACAAGAGGTCAGAGGTCATTGACCTTGGGGTCACCAGGGGTCAAAGTTGAGACATGTCAATTTTAATTGTTGATCTTATATTAATTTAGTTCTGTCCACACGGAATCGTTTTTACATTGAAATATTGCGATTAAAAATTTTCCAATCTATTTCCATTTCCTTTGGAATTTCTATGGGGATTTTGCAAGCGGATTTTCAACTTGAATTTAACATGTCAAAAAGAGGACTGAATGCATCGTTTTATTTTGACTTTGACACAGCAGGACGACGCGACGTTCAGAAGTTAATTCCCCGTATTTGGTTGACAGTTTGAGGAGGATCAGGAAATTCATGATTGTTATGGTTTGAAGTTATGATGGATTTCCAGGAAATGGGCACGAACTTAACTAATTAATTACAGCTCTATCTATCTATTTATCTATCAAACTACTATTTAACCGACAATCAAATTGTCAAATGGAATTTCCATGATCGGTTTTTTGTTTGTTTTGTCTGTTATTCCGACAATTGTACTCATTTCTCTTCAATTATATCAACTCATTTGGTTTACATTGTTATGCTGTAAAGTGTTTAAGAATTTTCTTTGAAATTCCCAAATTCCGTTTTTTCCTATTTTTAAATTAGTCGTTCTCTTAATGATTTTGCGGGTAATTGGATGAAAACCCATCATTCACTGGATCTGAACTCGGCCATTTGGAGGAGGACATTTGGTCATATCTTTTCCCAGATTTTTCTAAAACATAATGATCATGCGTCAAACAAAGTGCCGATCGATGTGTGGATTCACTATTTATTTTTATTTGAAACACTCGAATGAAAAATTGACTCGCTCTCACTGCAAATTATTACATTTCAATTTCCCCTTAGATTTTCATCCACTTCAAATTCGTTTAAATATGAAATTATTATACATAACATAACATTCCTTTCATTAAATTGAACTCTACTTTATACAGTCTGTCGGCACCACAGAAAATGAATCTCCTTACACAACTGGACACAACACGTGCTGCAACTTGAGCTACAAAACTTTGAGCGGCGTCCAACTCCAGCACTTGAATTAATCAGGACGACCAACAAGCTCCTATACATGAAAACGAGAAACTAAATAGTTACTATTACTTAATTCATAATCTAACAACTTAAAGAGAAATTTTTTCTCCATTTTAGATTTTAGAATCGATTTGAAATTGCTGGAGAAGGCAGATAAACGATTTCATGTGGGGGAATTTTGTGAGGGAATCTTTCGTCAAGGATTTGTGGGAGAAGGAATCAAAATCGACTCTATGACTGAGGATTTCCCCACGAGCTTCATTCAATTTTTCAGCGGTCGGCGGGTTTTCCGAACTTTTCTTTGTTTCATTTCCAGCCTGTTTCGGCTTCCTATTTTTAATACGCTTGGCTTTTCGCTGTTGTCCTTGACCTTTTGCTGATGATGCATATCCGGTCAGACTATTGTCTTGACCTCCATTTTGATTGTGAACCAATTGACTCATCGCCAGTTCCTCAGTTTTTTCTGGCAGTCCCCGGCAAATTTTTTCCGCTCGATTCTTTTCCTCTTTCAACTGTTGATGAATCAAAGTAAAATCCAAATCCCCCAAGTCAAACTCGATAAATAATAACTCACAATCAAGTTAGCCACAAATATTTTGGGGACTAAAGGAAATGTGCTTTGTTTTTTTACCTGCTCGACTTTTTGTTTCAAATCCATACCGTTTCCTGGTTGCTTTTGTATCCAAATCTCTCCCGAGTGACTCGATTTTCACATTCAGCCCCACAGATGTTTGCCGTTCGAAGCCGGGAATTGAGCTTCCCATCTTTTGAGCTGTGATTTTGAACTTGTTTTTGCTCTCCTACAGCTGAAATTTGTTTACAAATTAGTCGGATCAAATGAAGTTTATTGAGATATGACAAGAACATGGGCAAATTATTGTTTTCGGGAAATGTTAAAATATTATACCTATACCGTTGTGAAAATTTCACTCTGTTTTTCATGCCACGTCCGAAGAAGCGTCAGAACTGAGGTCTCCAAATCAGAAGGTTTTGGCAGCTTCTTTTCTTTCATTGTGACGGCAACGGGATTTTGACGTCGAGTCTCACTCGAATTAATTGAAGGATGTTGAGTTTTCTATACGTTTTGAGATTGAATATATTTGTGCGATGGAAATTCTGTCAATAAATTGCATAATCAAAACTCAAAGGGGGCAAAAAATGTGAGAAACTTAAACTCGAATGATGTTCAAAAGGACCGATCTCAGTTACCTAATGATATGGATGCAAGAAAAGAGGGAAATAAATTTAAACGGCGTGCAACTGCAACATAAAACTATAACGTAATTTGGGAGCGAAATAAAATTACAATTTTCAATTTGAGTCCAATGTTTACATTAATTTGGGAGTAATTGATACAGTTCTTTACGCAACTGAAATCTACTAATGTCAATGTCAAGAGAACCTGTGGAATTGGATTTAATATGTGATTAATATGCTTTCACTTGAAATTGCAGAAAAATGTTGGTTTAGTTACGGAAATCGGAAATGATTTAAGACGACTTCAAGCTTCAGACGATTCGCTAAAACATCTAGGCTTTATATGAAATACGCAATACACAGGCAGGGTTTTAATTGGAGTTTCAGCTTCAGGGAATGATCGTGACAATCAGGAAACAACAAAATTCAAGAACGCATTTTTTGGCTAACGTAAGCTATTTTTAAAAGTTTTTATTCTTTGCAAGTTTTCGAATAACGATCCTCAGGCAATTCAACAATGAAAAATTAACTGAAATTAGAATTAACTTTTAAATCTATTCTGTGTGAAATGCGGATTGAAATTCGTTCAGAGATTTCCCGGTTGGTACAAAGAAAACAAACTTGCAGCAGTTGGACGCCGGTCACAAAAAATATAGTCTTGTCGACACCGTCCCTGCTCACAGTTGAAGTTCGGCGATCCTTTGTTGAGCTCTTGGTCGATTATTCAGGAAATTAAACCAGGGAAAAATGAAACGTGAATAAAAGTCCATGACATAAACAACCATCAAATTTTTATTGTTTCCTCGATGCGGCAGTGGTAATGTCTTAAGCATTGTACAATTCCGACAATGATTAAGAGAAACTTATAAACGAGAAATCTTGGGAAATATATCGATTAGTAATTTCGGATTTTGTAAAAGTTTTTACCACGCGTGATTTCCGGAGTTCCCGACGTGAAAATGAGTTTGTTCAATTGTTCTTCTTTAGTTTTGAGATTTGGATTTGTTTAATTTGGATTTGTTTCATTAAATTTCGTACAGTTTTCTATAAAACAACATCAAAAACGCAGACAGGAATTGCATCGATTAAATGAGAAAAAGGCTCGTGTGATGAGTAATTTCATTCTCATCGGTCAGTTGAAAACCCCAGATAATTGAGAAGATTCACACCATTTTCATCTTGGTTTGTTTTGTGTGTTTCAAGGAAGAGCGAAGAGCAATTTCACAGCAAGCTCAAAATGAGTTTATTATCACGCATTTGGTGTCTGGATTATCCTTTTTGGGGATTTGTTGCTGGCTTTTACTCATTTTGCCACCGAATTCGGATTCGGTTCAATAGATTCAAATACCATTGTGTTTGATTGCACTCGGAATCCTTTTCCGTTTAATTGTATAAGTGGCTTTCAAGTCCTTTCTTTTAATGATCTCACGTGGACTCCATTTTTGTTGCTCCTTTCCTTTACTTTCCGAAATGACTAAGAAAATCCTTTGTACACAGTCGTTTGGACTTTGAATGAAGAATGAGCAGAGTAAATCTGTAGAAACTCCTATATATAGAAACACTTCAATAAATTGCATTTTGTTTTGTACAGAGTCAAAGGAAGCGTTTCTTTGTACCAATTTTCTTCTCGTTCACTTTATTTTAAAATGCCCATAAAACAATATACAAATCCTTGCAGTGTGCAGTTGCGGGTTTTCATTAAAACATTTAGAATTTACAGTGTTGTTGTTTCAAAATAGACATAAGTATCAACTCAATTTGGGAAAAAAGTGATCAAGAGACTTGATATTTGGGTGACGACGTAGTTGATGAAGATGGGCGTGGACTCTCTTTCCAGATTTTGGAATCCTCCAGATCTGATGGCCAATTGAGGGACGGACCGGAGGATCTGTTGACATCTTCGTTTGTCTTTGGCCACAATCGAAGCCTCATTGACTGAGTCAGAGCTCGTCTTTTCTAATTGCTCCAACCGTCAACTCAAACGCCTTGAAAACCGAGCAAAATAATTGTAATTACCCTTCTAAAACTCGTCTATCATTTCATGGCCGAAAGTTATGGGTTTCTATTTCTAATCACCATGGAAAGGAGAGTAGGATATTTTAGTAAAACAATTCATTCTGACGATATCGGTAGCATGGATCAAGTCTTACTCAGATTTTCTTTTCGTAATTACTCGCAAAATATTTGTCAATGGCAAGAGATATTAGCACCACTGAATTTGCCACATTTGTCTTCACAAAATCATATCTGTCTCGATTTAAAATAACAAAATCACGGCTAAATTCCTCCTCGTCAGTTGGTTGCTCGGGATCTTAAGTTATATAGCAATGCTAACGGAATCCTTGAAAGCTTTTGCCACATGAGAGATGTCTTGGCTGGATAGTTTTCGCAAATTAGTTTTTTCGACAATCGACATGAGTGTTTTTTTTCTTTAGCCCGTTTTCCATCTTGACGACTGAAAAAGCATTCAACTTGCCAGCCAATTGAAGGAAAGCCCAAAAAACTCGTGCTTTGTTTGCATCGACGGATGTCTGTGAGATGACATTGAAACACTTTCAAACGCCGCGGCGTTCAGATCTTACAAAATTCTCGTCTGGAAAATGTCTAAAAAAATTTAAACTTTAAATGATTCTCGCAATTATAATTTTCTGCAGGCTCAAATTCAAGTTTTGTCAAGAATTTCTTGGGATATAATACTTTGACTCTTATACAATTAAATTGAGTAAGACGTCGATTGGGAATTTCGGAATTGGAAGTCAATTCCCGTAGAAACGGATTTCACCAGACATTTTCTTTTTCCTTTTTTAACGACAATCAAATCATAAATATTTTAGGAATGACTTTCCTGTCGAAGACTCACAGAACGAAGAACTCACCTGAACTGCATGTCAGCAACGGAAAATGCAATATTGCATTCAAATTCAAAATCAATTCTCACAACAGCGGAAGACCATGCCAACCAAGCGTTTGATTTAATTCCAAATGAGAATTTATAGTAAATGGCGTCAAACTGCAACATGACAAATAATGATTTACTCCTCAAAATCGTGAAAGTGTTCCAGAAACTTTCATTGTCATTGTCAATATTCATCCGTAGAGTTTCTGTTCGTTTTTTCTTCACCATTTATGAAACTTCAAGTGGGATATTACATGATTGAAAACAAAAAGAAAAGCTTGGAATTTTGAATAATCTTGAGAAGGTTGGATTTGAAATGGAATTCCGCCTTATTTTCTGCAGTTTCTCAGTTCGGTTTCATCCCAGTCCATTTCAACCTGTGGGCAGGTCAAATGAAGAATGCTTCGTCCATCTTGAGGAAAACTCGAAATCCCATTTTCATAATTGTTTATGAATGTGGTGATGAGAAAAGGAACGAACTGATTTGATCCACATTGGATTCAAATGGCAATATTTATATAGAACGATGGCCATGTCGATTGCCAATATATAAAAATAACCTTCAATTTCAGAATCAATTTGGAACGCCAATATTCTCGGTGTTATTTCGGTGTTTGGGGTCTCCATTGGAGTTCCCCGGCGATTGAAAATACAATCGACGCGTCTGTTAATCAGGTTTTTGCGAGTTGACTGTTGACTCTGGCTTATACCAAACTGTATATGTTTATTTATTAATTTTATAAGCATTTTGAGCCGTATGACGAATCAAAAGTCACATCTGCTGGTTGAAGAAAGTGAATCCGTCAACAATACTCTGAGAATCCTAATCTCAAGTCCCTTTGCTAAAGAGTGAAATCAAGTGAGTTGAATTTTCATTTGTCGTATAGTTCAACGCCGTTTAAATTCATCCGCAATTTCGAACACTGTACTGCTTCTCAAATTTACAGGGAGGACAATAACATAAACTGAATTCAATTTGAACGAAATCTGGAGCTCGTTCGTTAATTTTCAATCCACTCGAATTCTGTCCACTTTAAAATGGAATATAAAAACCATACCAGAAATGTACACTTTACAGTTCAGGATTTACTGCATGAACAAGTTTACAATTGTATAAGTATAATTATTATAGTTTTTGTATCAAATCGGTGAATGTGAGCGAGTCAAATGCTGATGAAAACTTGAAATCTTGTGACGAGTAATTCTGACGCCGTTTCCCTCTCTCGTTCGCATTCGAGGCGAGTCGGTGTCCAAGTTACGAATTCACAGCTAATAACTGTATAGTCAGCCGGAAATGCAGGGAAACGTGTCCGGGTTGTGAATCTGTGCATACAGACAGAGTATATTTTGCCCACATTTTTCATGAAATTGAATCTCCCAGGGAAAACAGCAAGAATACAGCGTCAAATGTCATCATGGAGCTGTCTTTTATTTTTATAATTAAACTCGACTCGAAGAGTTTCCAGGCTTCATTTCCATCAAGCTAGTGACAGACAACATATAAAATTTGAGACTGGAAATAGGATTGAAATTATTGATAATACATCAAGGAAATTCAATGACTTGCAGAGTTGTCTAATTATGAAAATTTTCTGCCGTTTTCTCTTGGAAAATACACAATTCCATTCGACAGTTCGACGCCGTTCAGCTTTCTCTGCACTGTTGAAAATGCCGAGTGGTTCAGATTAACTTCTTCCTTTCTACTTTTCTTGCTAATTCCTTCACAAAACGACACAACAATCTCTTGACATGGAATACTTTGCCTATCATTTCCTCACAATAAATCTGATTCGCGAAAACCCGGAAGTCGTTATAGTCCATCAACCCATTGATATTTGAGATTTGAGAAATTATTTTAAGCCAGTCAGCGAGTTAATTACAAAGTCTTCGTATTTTAATTTTGGCTGTTGCTTTTTTCGCAAGTTAAATTCCATGAAATCATCACGTCAGCATTTTATTTTTATTTTCATTTCGACTCTGAAAAACATCAATTCCAATGAGTTGAGAACAACCGAGATTTTTACTAAACGGCGTCGAAGCTCACGAATTTTAATTAAGTTTTGTTGGATATACGAATTCGGATGTTTATAATTTCTGATTGAATTCCTTTGTCCTAATTTTCTGAGCAGCAGGTTAATATGACTAAAATTGAGTGATAGACTCAAAAGTATTGTAAAAGTAAAACACTGGTGGAATATAAAGATGGAATTTATTCCCGAATTTAAGAAAAGAACAGTTTTTGGTGCAGTTGGTAGCGACTCGGATTTCTCACGGGATTTGGACAGTGACCTCTGCAGTCCATAAATGGATGCATGATGTACAAAATTAGTTTGAGAATGTATGAATTAAAATGATCAACACCTAATTCTGAGATCCATCTTTTTGTATTAATTAAGTACTGTACTTTTTTTGTAGATTCTCAATAAGATTTGTGATATTTTATAGGATTTTTATAAGAAATGTATATATTGTAAGTTCAGCAAGTCGACTGTGTATTCACTGTTATTTTGGACGTCTTGCTGTCAGCAAGTTGCTGAAATTGTTCATGTGGAATTATAAACAAGCATGATGTTTTCCCACGAATCCTTTTTTCGTTACAGAGTCTAAACTCGAATGCTAAACTCTCGAAACTATAAACTCTCGAAAATACATGCAAAACAAGAATAACATCTCGTGTTTGAAGTAGTTTTTGTCGTATAGTTCTATTGCATCAAAAATCATAACATCAACAACTATAAATACCATGAAATAAAAAATTGCACCTTCTGATTTTTTAGCGTTTTTTTTTCGATCTGAACCAGTTCCTCTAGTACATGGCCTCTTTTAGTAAACACAACTTCAAATGACCACAGAAATTCCAACTCGTCGATGTTATCCAAAATGACAAACTATTGGCTTGAAGATGGTCCATACCTCAAGTTAAAACGACGTTAAAATTGTACAAAAACTCCAATAAAAATAAAGTGAGGAAATTTAAAGTTTTTAACTATTTTGCGGCCACTTGGCCCAAGTGACTTGGGTACCTTTTATTTAATTGTTGAGTCATTTTAAATATCCCATTTGGTAAACTAATTTATCGTTATGCGTGTATCATTTAAATTTCCGTAAGGTTTCCATGCCCAAAAGCATTTAAACTTGTTTTATATGCATGGTGTTGCGCATTTTCTAATCGTTGGGATTGGGAGAGGAGGCCAAAAAATAAAAGTTTTCACCTCTTTTGCAAAGCAAATACGGTCAAAAATCAACCCGTTCATTTCTCCATTAAATCTTTTGAATTTGATTCTTTCAGTAGGAAAAAATTAGAAAAGAAAATCGTCCAAAATGGACACTCTGGGACAATTTATCATGGTATTAATCTTGACTCAGTACAATACACATTTGTTTCACCAGTGAACTTTTTCAATTTTTATTTTTATTTTTATTGTGCAATCCCACGAAACGTAAATCTTCCCGGGAAACATTCCCAATTTATTGATTCCTGAAGTCTTGAGTCATTTGCAATGATTCAAGCTTCAGATATCGCTTACATATCCGTTTATTCGTTGTACTTAGCTCATTGGTATTTAGAATTGTTTAGGTTTTTATTTCCGATTTTGCAATGCTGCAAATCCCTGTTCATTTCTCTCTCTTCCATTTCGATATAGAGTATCGTACGATTTACATTCACACACTACAATTTCCCTTCTCCGTTCGTTCTCTCATTGAGTCGACGGCCGAAATCCCCGTTTATTTTCCATGTCATTTAAATCAAAATAAATTCAGTTTAGCTTAAATTTTAAATACAGCAAGCACATTTATTTACACATTAGTACTGTAACTACTTCTACCAATTACTATATTATTAATTAAATAATTCTCGACTGTGGAAACATGATGAATTTATCAGTGTTGCCTCTCGCCTTTGGATTTATGGGACTCCTCATCGCAGTTTTGCCCATGTCCATCAATTCAGCCATTTCATCCCGTGCTGCCGGCGACATCCAATTCCAAAACCAGGTACATAAGTACAACATATGAAAAAAACTATATAGTAATATTCTACATTATTCCAGAGAATCCTTTTAACCATATGTGTTGTGCTGGGCCGTACACACATTCATTGCTGTTTATTCTATAACAATAACTTTGCTCTCTGAATTAACTATCATTCAAACATTCAAATAATACCGCCGCGCGCCGGTACAGACAGAAATTGGGAAGCAGCAGGAGCAGCCCTGCCAGCCGTCATTTGCGTTCTGCACTCCCATCGGTGGCATCGGAGGGCCAGGGCCGTGTTGCCCAGGGATTTCCTTCTGCGCAAGCACTGCGGACAGTGCTCCTGCCGGACCGGCCTGCGTCCCGTGCAAAGTGCCGCATAATAATCAAAATTGTGGAGGGAATGAAGAGTGCTGCTACTCGGCGGGGTCACAGGGCTACTGTGACCGCAATTCGAACGTCTGTGACATCTGCCCGATTGATCCGGACACGATGCAGGTGGCGTGTTTGCCCGGGACGGACGAGGACTGTCCTTGCCGCGGCCTCCTCAACTGCCCAGGTCAATCCGACGAGAACGGCAATCGTTTCTGCGTGAGGGCGGCAGGCCTCAGGGGCGACTGCCAAGTCGACCGCGACTACCTCACCGGACTCAGCTGCAATGACTTTGACATTTGCACCGTCGGCGGGACGGACCCTTGACATTTGATCCAAGAGACCACATATATCGTCAGCTTAGTTCCAAAAGAGGCCGATTATCATATGGCCCCTAAAGGAGCACACGCACGTTAGCGTATACGAGAGGGCGCGTGAATTCACCTGATGGGGCCAAATGATAATCAGTCTTTTTGGAAGTAAGCTGACGATATATATATATACTAGAAAAAAGCCCGTCGTCCACGAGGCGGATTTCGTCTGTGTGTCTGTCTATGCCTTGCATTCTTTCATCAAAATTTGGTCCCAGTTTCCCAAGCTTTTGTTGTCCCTCGAAGTCATATCGATTGCCTTTATTTTAGTGGTAAATGAATCTTTTCCACAACGTTTAGTTGGATTATTCAGATATCCG